>JAUZNJ010020276.1:0-17197 GCA_034780135.1 Jordanella pulchra | reverse complement strand
ATATATATATATATATATAAAGATAGTGTCCCGTTTTCTATGATGCTAGACATTTTTTCACAGTTTTTTACACAACTTTAAATCAAGCTATTTGAAATGGAAAAGGTGTTTGTGGATACAATTTATTTTATTGAGTAGAAACTACAGTGCCCGCCATTTTATATATTTCTGCTGAGAATGTCTGAAAGCGTCTTGCTGAAAGCATAAGGTGGTGTGATGGAGAGTTGGACATGTTTTTATTTGTTTCTGAGATGTGGCAGAAGACGGGAAATTTGTATTTTGTTACATAAATTCATAAAAGAGTCAAGTTGTCTCTAGCTGGTGCCCCCTACCCTGTGCAAAACTTAATGAAAATAGTAGGGGCAGTAAGCAGATGTGGTTCGTTTTTTAGCTTAAATCCAAAATAGCCACCTTAAGGCAGAAACATTTTATATGAAGCACAGTTTTTTTTTTTTCTACCAGAAACTTTGTTTTTCCTTTTTTGTTTGCATCTAACTCTAATCCTGAATGTCAGTTTTCAATAGTTGTAAGAAAACAATTATTCTAAAAAAAAAAAATGTTTTAATTCAGAGAACAAATTACAGAAGCAATTTCCCTTGTAAATAATACTTAATTGCATTGAATTTGACTGGATATTGTGCATTTATAACTTCATTTTTTCTCAAAAATATTTTTTTGTTTTTTGTTTGTCATCAGTCATGCTAAAGACTGAAACTGCTGTGTTGTTGTTTAGAGCATCATCATAGAACTAATACAGTACACATTTTAGATGGGAATGTAACCCTAACTTTTAACTGTGGCAGCGCTTGTGTCATGCCGAATGCTGTTCACCTCGGAGCTAACAACTGTCATAAATCGATACCTGGCATGAAAAACGATGTGACTTTCAGCTCCCGTGGCCACATCAATCACACCATTACCATTAGCTCATCTCTCTACACCAACTTGGAGTCATCCCCCTTCCCTGCCCATGCTCTCTCCTCGGCTATATCCCAGATTTTCCTCTCCTTCTTTTATCCAACCTCTCTTTCTCTCTCACTCTCCGTTTTTTCCTTCCTCTCCCTCCCTGCCAACTCAGCGGATGCCCCTTGTCACAGCTCCTATTTCAGCCTTCTGAAGTTTCCTAATTGATCGCAATTAGAGCTGCTGCAGAGCAAAGTGATGGCGGAGTGGGGGGGGACACTGAAACTGAGACGTGGACAGAAAGTCAGCATGGATGTGTTTAAATGACGCACAGAAAGTGATAAAAATGAATCATCTTCTTTAAGCTCATGTATGCTGCATATTGTACAGTTATTATGGCTACTTTTGACAATCCAATCTTTTTTACAACGGAAAAAGAAAAGGTCAGAAAATATGATTTAAAAAGTCAGATGGGATATGGTAAGAGGAGATGAGTAGGACATAAAAAAGAGATACAAGATGAGAGACAAGTAGAGAAAATAACATTTGAAATGCATTGGTTGCACTATATGCTTTTCACATTTTCTTGAACATGTATTTGAGTTTGCTGAAGTGTATGGGCGTGACCCCTCAACACATCTCTATTTAGATTTAGGTAATGCATAAGAACTAGGATCACAAGACAATATACCACATCACAATATTTGTTTTGGTAAAACTTGACATCGTATTTGGTTAAACCAATATAATAAGAATAAAAAATAGGATTAAAACAAATTCTATAATTATTGTTAAATGTTTAAATGGGAATCAAAATAAAACTAGAACTATCCAACGTATTTTAATAATCCAGAAAAAAATGTCCCAGAAAACAGGGGAAACTGTCTGGATAGGTTTTTCTCTGAAATGCCTTATTCCTTCCTCATAAACCAGTTAAAGGTGAGAATCGAAACTGGTTGCTTACAAGTAAACAAGGACAATGGCCTAACGACTAATCTTTAGTGCTCTAATGAACGCTTGTTGTTTTAGAGGACTGAGTCATGCTCCCAATAATGGCATTGTAAGAGGGAGACAGATGGACCCTATAGCCTCAACCACTGTTTAAAGAGGGATGCTTTCTCTTCACAAAAATGGCTTCTTTGACTCATATTTCGGACCAACGTTACCCCCGTATCAAGGATAATAAAATAAAATTCAGTTTATTTAAATAACACCAATTCACAAACATGTGTAATCTCAAGGCACTTTGCAGAGACAATTCAATCAGATCATACAGATTAGTTCAGAGTCTCCTAAATAACAAAAAAACGAGTCATTGACTTGCAGGACACACTCCTCTTGGATGGGCATGTGGCAACAGTAGATATTTGTTTTTTTCTATTGACTCTGTAGTAATACAGGTATACATGCAGCAACAGTGGAAAGGAGAAACACCCTTTTAACAGGATGAAACCAGAACCAGGTTCATCGTCTGCATCACTTAAAGAGTGACTGCTGATCTCCAAATGAGTGTAAACTGATGAATCTTAGATTGATTATGTTGTTTTTCTGTGTTGACCCATCCTTTTGGGTTGGGGACTGGTCAGAGTCCTTCTGGAACTTAATATCATATCCAATTTTACATTGTTTGTGCCAGGGAATTGGGGGGATCGGTTTTTGCCATGATATGTTTTGGGGTTTGGGAGCCACTGGGAAGTCATGTTTAGAAATAAAAGCACCACGTTTTCTAAAAGTCATAATGACTATGGGTTTAGTTCTAGACCTATCCAAAAGGTCTTACTCTCTGTTTTGTTTTTTAGTAAAAAATGCAACATTTAATTTGAGTATATTTAAGTGGTAAGAATAAAATCACACTAACAAATTATTCTAAATAGAACAATTATCAGCATCTTAGTTCTGAAGCAGAAATAATTTTGTTCAGTCATGATTGTCTGCAAAAAGAATGAAGATGACCTGCATTATAGTACAGCACTAAAGGCATACAGACATTGGGTATAAACATATAAACAGCCATATGGATGTGTGTGGATGTTTTACTATCTAAAGTACAAAAACAAAATTTATGATTCTGCAAAAATGCTTTTTTTTTCTTAGCAGTGCAGCTTAATACTCAGGCATTATTGTTTTCATAGTGTTCATGACAATGAAAGTCTGAAGGAAGATTCTCTTTCTGTGGTGATAATTCTCATTTTGAGATACGGTGCTCTTTAGGAGAGACCTGGAAGGAAAAGGTTAAACTGTCTGTAACTAGGATGTGTGGGGTCTGCAAAGATGCCAGACACCCTTTTCTGACCCCTAGGCCTGAACAAGTCCCCAATGGCGGAGAGGTCAGTCCATCTCTGTATACCTAATTGTCTGTCACAGTTGGAACCAGTCCCATTCTGTGGATAAGCCAAATCACACAGCAATGCCAAAACTCAGAACAGACTGGATAATAGTTTAAAATACTTTAATTGCCACATAATGGGGAACTTCAGGCGTAATAGGGTCAAGACACATAGACAGAAAACTTAAAATCTACAGATGAAATAATATAAATAAAAAGCTGAATAAAAGTTAAGAGAACAAACTTATCAGAAAATGAAAACAACATACAGTATATGCTATGTAATAATTGATCATATAAGGAATTTATTAGGTAAAATGTCCGAGTGTTCTAGGTTCGATCCCGGCCTGGGGTCTTTCTGCATGGAGTTTGCATGTTCTTTCCGTGCATGCGTGGTTCTCTCTCCGGGTACTCCGGCTTCCTCCCACAGTCCAAAAACATGACTGTTAGGTTAATTGGCATCTCTCAATTGTCCCTAGGCGTGAGTCTGTGTGTGCATGGTTGTTTGTCCTTGTGTGTCTATGTGTTGCCCTGCGACTGGCGTCCTGTCCTGGATGTACCCTGCCTTACGTCCATAGTCTGCCAGAGATGGGCACCGGCCCAACAGCAACCCTGACTGATGAAGCGGGAGAAGATAGATGGATAAATGGATGATCTGAATGTTATTAAGGATAGTGAGAGCATGCACTGGGTGCGGGGGGGGGGGGGTTCACCAGAAGTCATCCACAGTCTAGAGCAGGTTCATATCCAGGTGGTTGTGACTACACAAGTGGACCAGCAGAACAACATTCTGTCTAAATGAAGAACTACTATTGTCTGTAGTGATTTGTAATCATGATAGCGGGGTTCATGTAGACTGGGACAAGGGTGTACTTGTCCTGTTCGATCTCAGAGCAGCATTTGATACAGTAAGTCACAGTTTTCTTTCAGAAAGGCTTGAATGTTCTGTAGGAATTAAGGGAACAGACTAGGCTTCTTTAAATCTTTTTGAACGATTTCAAGTTTGTTCATATCAAAGATAAATTTTCCTCATGCTCCAGGGTTACCTGTGGGATAAACCAAGGATCAGTGCTTAGACCAAAGTTGGTTGTAGTTGGTTGAATTATCAGACAGCATAGGATTAATTTCCACAGTTATGCTGACAATAAAGCTATAGTTGTCTATAAATCCATTAAACAAACCTGTTAAGTAGACTACAAGCATGTCTCCAAGACATGAAAACCAGGGTGACTCTAAAATGTCTTGAAATCTCTGAAAGGTTTTTGTCTGGTCTTTGAAAAGGAAGCTGTTTAGTCAGTCACTTTATCTGGATGGGATTAAATTGGTCTCAGATAATAAAGTAAAGATCTTGGTGTTATTTTTGATATGAACTTGTTTAAATTGGATATCAAACTGGTTTCTAGAATGTCCTTCCTTCATCTCATGTATATTGCAAAAATAAGACACATCTTGTCCATGGCTGATGCAGAGATTCTAGTCCATGCATGTATTACTTCAAAGCTGTAATATTGTAATTCTTTATTACCAGGAAGTCCACAAACCAGTTAAAAGCCAAAATGCTGCAGCCAGAGTTCTGATGAAAATTAAAAGGAGAGATTATATTTCTCCGATTATATCTTCCTTTCATTGGCTCTTGGTTAAGTACTGAATATAATTTAAAGGCCTCCTTCTTACTTTTAAATCAGGAAATAACAAGGCTCCATCTTATATCAGAGATCTGATTGTTCTTCGCCCTCTATCTACAGGCATACAAGTAGTTCCCAGAATTGTAGGAGTAGAAAAGGAAGCAGATCTGTTAGTTATCAGGCTTCCCTGTTGTGAAACCAACTACCAGTTTGAGTCTGTGAGGGAGAAACCCTGTGTAGTTTTAAGACTAGCTTTAAAATGTTAATTTTTGAAAAGTTAGTTATATAGTGGCTCAGATTATCCTGAGCTATGTCTATAGTTATGCTGCTATAGGCTTAGAGTGCTGGAGGACATAGGAACCACTTGTCCCCATTTAGCTTAATTCTGGCTCTGTTCTCTGATTATGCAGTATTTGTTAGTTCAACCACTATATTTATATTCTCTCTGCACTGCTTTTAAGCATGCAGTCTTAGCCATATGTATCCGAACAGAGCCGAATAGAGAGATTATACTGTGGTTACAGGGGTGAAAGCTGCAGTGAGAAAAAAAATACAGATGTGTCCATAACTCTAATTTCTGCAAATAATTTCATGTGTCGAGAGGTGTGCACAAAGGGTCTTGGTTTGCACATACAAGGCCTCATAAAAACTGATGTATGAGGTCATAGCATCTATTAATCTACTTGAATATGTGACTGAAGCATCAAAAACACACCTATCAGTGCAGTCAAAGCATGCTCATTACATCTGCTGTACTGATGACTCACCAGTCCACTTCCTAACAGTCCTAATCAAGGACATAAATGATGAAAAAGTTTTGCCATTTTACTCCACATCTTCAAACAACCCAGTGAGCTGTTTTTCAGTTTATCTATAGGGACATGTAAAGACTGGCCACAGCAAATCAGGAAAAATACCTGATTTGTGAATAAAAGGTAGTTTATTAAAATTTATTTAGACGTGGGCTATGTGTCTTCTGTTGCTACTAATTTTATAGCACTAACCCTTGTTCATATAAAAGTACATTCTTCCTCCATTTTTCCTTTGTGCTGTGGTTGAAATAAATGGAAACCTTTATCATAAATATACAATCAGAGATGTATTCACCCTGCACTGTTTCTTTTTTTTTTTCATTTAAACTGTTTTTAGTTTCTCTAAACTCAGCGTGTTTCTGGGCATAAATATATGACACAGACCCGCATGGTCAAAGTGACTCTATAAAGAAATTAGTTGGTTTTGGAGATATAAAAACTCATATCATAAAACAGACAAAAATCAAAGGAAGGTGCGAAAAAAAGAAGTTTGGTGTGAATACATTTGGAAACATTTTTGAAAGGCACCTCAGGCTGACACATTTTTTTTAAGAAAATGTGGCAGCCGGGGGTGATAGACAGATAGAGCAGAAGTTTTGTAATAGGCAGATAAAGAGATAGAGAAGCAGAATGACAAAGAGTAAGAATAACAATGGTGTCAAAGCTCCCTCCATCCTTCTTGCAAACATCACTGATCCTCCTTTCTCTCATTTAAATTCCTCTCCATTGTCATTTCAATCCAGGCCTAACCCCCAGAGCCTGGCAAATACGTATGCCCACAATTCCTTGCAAACACTCATGGACATTAAAGCATGCATGTATTGACCTCCAGTAGCAAGTGGGACAATCCCAGGGTGCAGAGCTCACACATCTCAGATAATCCTTATCAGCAAGCACACGCTGACAATGTCTGCTGGAAAGAGAGGCTTAAGTTTCACCAGACTGCAGATGTCTGAGAGACCCTGCCCATGCTAACATGGGTGGGGGAACGGAGAGTAGCTTGTCACCAAACATCCATGCTCTTGTCAGCAACACAAGGGCAAGCAAAGTAGCAGGGCACTCAGCTGTGCCATGTCAACATGTATTGTTGACATGGCTAACTTTATTCCCCTCTTCGCCAAACATGCCGCAAATACTTGTCAGCAGGCCTGCTGCTCTCAGCAGTGGCCCCTTGATACATACTAAATGCATAACAGCACAAAACAGCTTTGAAATAAATATCTAGACAACATGGTCAGGACATGGTTCATTAATAGAAATTAGGGAGCTCATTATTACCTTGTCATTACCTCCTTGTCAGAGATGGTAACTAATCCAGAATTAAATAGTGAAAAGGAAAAAAACAAACACTTTAAGTATAGCATTAATCTGTTATCTGTCTGCCACTCCTCACTGGATGGATGGACGGACGGACGGATGGACGGACGGATGCTTTATTGTCCCTTTTGAAAATATGACATATAGTCCATATAGTCAAATTTCTTCACTTGCTCTCCTTAGTAAAAGTAATAACAACATTATAACCTGGGTACAAATGATTACGTTATAAGGATGTCAAATATTATTTTCTATTCTTTCCAAAATTCCCCTCAATGGCACCTTCTTGCTAAGACAATCAACTAATACAATCCCTTGAAAGCTGCTTTGGGAAGATTATTAAACAAAATATACTTCTATGAGGAAGAGGAAAAATCCATCTTGACAACTGACATATTAAGTGAACTTTGAGGACTTTTTTGGTCATTTTAAATGAATTAGGACAGAACACTCTTTTAGGTAACAGACACACTAATGTGCACACTTATTGGGGAAACAGCGACTGAGTCATAGGTAGACTAAGGCACATGCACACTCAGTTATATAAAAATATTTTTTGAATGTACTTGTCATAATTGCAGAACCCAAAAGTCAATTTCAAAGTCAATTTGATGGCAAAATGCACTTCCAAAGGGGGAAATCAGGAAATGAAACAGACAAATCAATGCCAATGTGATTTAAAAAGTAAAGATGAATCCTTGTGTATGTGTTTTTCTGATGTGCCGCATGCTTGTGTAGAGATTGGTTCTGCCGACCAGGCAACCCAGAGAGATCATAACACACAAAATCTCACGTTACTGGTTACCCTTCCAACCCCCCTGTCAGTACCAACCCTCAGAAACACCACCACACACAGGCACGCTTGTCAGCAGGGGATCCATGCACTTTGCACAGATGTATGTCAGTGGAAGGACAGGAAGGAAGGGTTGTATCTCAGTGGGCTATATCACATGTAGACCAACTGATGGGAGCTTCTTTAAATACTAGATGAATAAAGGTATGAAGCTAAATATGTGCAGCTTTTTAAGTTATTCCTTCTTATCTACACTCCCTAGGAGGAACGAGAAGGGAAAGTGAGGTGACAGCGACTGAATCGCAGAAACTCTTAGTATGACAAGTTTTAAAAGGTTTCTTCCAAAATTTAAACCCTTGCATTGGTACTGTTTTATAATTGCTATTGTTAGGCTGTTCAGTTGTTTATAGTTTTGAAGAAAATACTTAAATATTTTTCTTGATGCTCATTTTATAGTTAACAAAAAATTACTTTTAGCATAACATCAAATATAAATAAGAATTATAAAAAAACTCAGTTTAAAACATCCATCCATCCATCCATCCATCTTCTCCCGCTTCATCCATCAGGGTCATGGTTGTGCAAGTGTTTTTTCTGCAAGAAACCGCAGGTGAGCTTTAAAGTGATTTTTTTCTTTACTGGAGACGTCTTGTTATTGTCTTTAATGTCTGATTCCATTGCACGAATATTATCATGAAAAAATGTTTCTACTAACTCCAGGTCTCTCTGCTCTGTTCAAGTGGTCATTGGCTGTGAAGACTGTGATTGAACTATTTTTTTGACTCCTTTGTAAGAAATCTTACCAGAAACTCTGGGTCAGGAATGGTTTATGTTGAAATTCTGTTGTTTTGACTACAGGATCATGGATCTAGTAGTGCTTTAGACATCTGTTTTTAACCAATGTCATAAAAATGTTTTGCAACAAAACAATTTTAAAAGATTTTGTTTAGCTTTTTTTTCTTGTTGTTTTTTTGCTCCTTACCCATTTTTGAAGGCCATCAATTAGGACCAAGCCTGAGGCGTATTGGAACTGATAAAAATGGTTTTAACTAAAAATGAGCATGTTCCCTTATTTTTTATACCATTTGCAGCCTATTATCTCTGCCAAGCAGGTTATGTTTTCAGGGGAGTTTGCATGTGTTTCTTTGTCTTTGTACTGAATAACTTTAATAGTTATGAAGGTAGTTATGAAAGGATTTTGATCAAATTTTTACCAAAGGTGCACCTCAGTCCAATGAATAATCCATTACATTTTGATGATGATCCACATCATAATCCAGATGCAGGAACCTTTCAAAGGATTCTTTAACATTAATTGGCAGAACAAGCAGTTTCCCCCCAAAATCAGAGAGTAGCAGAAGTGACTATTGACAACTTCAGCATTGGACTCAAAAAAGTCCAGAAGTATTTTGCTGAAAACAAAAAGTTTTTTTTTGCATTTCTGGAATATTAAGATTGTTATCACATCTGCTGTAAACTTTATGCCTTTAGCCCAATAGCTCAAAGAATACAATGTGATCTGTCGTATTGGCAATGAATCTGACTTTTATACTATTTTTCTATGCAAGTAAAATGTAACAGACAAACTTCCTGAGTCTATTTTACCGTACAATTTCCTTTATTCAACATTCCTTTTCTGTTAATTGTGAATGTGCATTGCTTCAAATAGCGCACAAGATATTTGCTCCTGAGGGAGATAATAAACTCTTGAATTTGATCTCAATTAGTGTAATAGCAGAAAGGAGAATCTCAGAGTAATTATGCTGCATTACACCTTTTTTTCAGCAGAACCCTTAAGCACGCATGTGTACTGGTTCAATTGGCCAGACTGGCACAGGGGAAATCTGAGTTGGGGCAAAGCACATAAGCAATGCCCCCCAACCTCCCTGTGCCACCGCAATTGCAGTCAAGCTGCTGAATTGCAAGGCTTAGATCTTCTAGTTTGTTGTTTGCATCAATCAAGGGGAAAACAAGCTGCACTTGGTAATTCTTTATGCACATAACATTTGCTATTTATGTAAAGACCTATCACAAATAACTTCAGGTGATTTGTTGTATTTAATTTTACTGCTATTTAATTTTAGCTTCAGATCTGGATGAGAAAATAAAAGTGTGCATGCACACTATCTGTGTTCAAAGGTTTGCGGCAGGCATGGGCTTCCCTGTATGTAACCAAATAGTCTTGAGATGTCTGAAAGTGTTGCAGTGGCCTGCATGGAATCTGGATATCTGTCTACGTGTGTGTCCATGCCGTCTGCATATTCTATGTGTGTTTGTGTGTACAAATATGTGTGTGCCTGAATTCCAACCTTTCCTATATCTGACCATCCACGTATGAAGTTAACTGACATTTCTGGTCAGAGGAACTTTATATGTTGACACAGCGTTCCTTCAACACCCACCACTCCACACACACACTCATACATGCACAAATGTTCATGCTGACACATGCATGTTCCCACGACAACCAGACAAACAGAGTGAAAGATGTGATATTGGTAGAGGAGCAGATACCCCCATGCTAAGAGTGGTTCAAAGTATATACGTTTTTCATTTTTCATCAACTTTGAAAACCTTTCAAATTCTACAGCTCTTATTCTGAAGCTTAATATTTATGTATGTATACAGAGATGCCAAACAGCTTTTTTTTTCTTTGTTTTTACACAGGGGCTCAAATTATCAATCCGAATGTGAGTATTTACTGTGAAAACAAGTTGCCTTAAATAAAGAAATAACTTCTGGAGTATTTGATGTAACAAATTCATAAAAGATTCCAGCAACAAAGGCATAAATAAGGGTTATGGATAATGTTTTTGTTAAATCAGAAATTTTAAAACCTCTCAAGGATTTTATGCTCAGGAAATATGAAAAACAGAACAATCTGAAAATTAGAGCTGAAAAACAGTTCTTGCATCTGTTTAAAATCTTAAGACTGGACTTAGACATACCATAACCTGGGGGAAATGTCGACTCTTTCCTCCTCTTCACCCTGCAAATAAAACATAGACTTAGTAATTATATCAAGGGACAGGGATTAAAATGAACGCATCCTATCAGGAAAACAAGCAATAGTTTGAAACGACAAATTAATGATTAACTTGTCAGATAGCTTAAAAGGTATACAGAGATGAATTGAAGCTACAGTGCCTTGCAGTCATTTGAACTTTTCACAATTATTTATTTACAAATGAGTACATAACTGTATCGAAGGGAAATATCCACAGTTTTATGTGTTTTTGAATTATTTAATCAGCAAATTTTGTCATCCATTTCACCCAGTTCCTCCTTTCTTTTTACCCCTCAATAACGTAATTTGGACTATGCTCTTTGAACTGTGTTAACTCTGTTATTCTCAGTATGTTTTTTTGTGTTTTATTTATTTATTGTTTTTATTTCTAGTTGAATTTAGGTTCAGACTACTGAAGAGATATTTTTTACACATTTGGGGAACCAGAATAAAGTGGTTATAATAAATGACTTGAAAATAAAATGCAGTTGTTCTAAAGTGATGACATGTCAGTGAGGGAGAGCATTAATACTTTTGCAAAACACTGCAGCACTTAATGTTTACTCTTCTTTTTCTTTCCTTTTTTTTGTAGAGCTATTCAGTAATGGATTGCACTGGATGTTTCAGAAAGATTGATTGCAATCATGAAAATGCTACCAGGAAATCAAGGCATAAAGAAAACAAAAAACAAAACAAAAAAGTTAGGTTGTCCTTTATTGGAATTAGAAAAAAGTAAACAAATATTTTTTTTTCTAATGTGAAAACCTTGCCATAGGCTCTTCACAGCAGTCTTATCTCCCCACTGCATTCACTATTTTCTGTCCATCTGGTTTCAGTTCTTTCCACCTGCCCATCAGTCTGCAGCTATGGATAGGTGAGCCTATTACACGCTTCTCACACTGTTCACTAGACACACTTAAAAATGCATGTGCACAGACACACTCACATAGTATACATGCCAGGTTTTACTTAATGGCAATTTATCTTTTCATGCACATTAGCCAAATCTGCTGCTCTGTAAAACAGCTTTTAGTGAAGCCACATCATTGCCCTGATGAAATGATTCAGTGTCCAGAATAAGGAAATAAAAAGTTCTATTCTAGGGGAACATGAGACATAAACTCACACAAAGATACATTTAATGCCAGAAATGAATTTTGACTTTTAAAATTTGACAAAAATTTAAAGGAAAGTAGCAGAAAAATAAGATGAAATGAAAAGCAGAAAAGCAGTACAATTCAAAGCTAAATTCACATTTTTAGCAGACACATTTTTAAGGCACTCTTCTAAGTAAAATTAGGATTGGTGATTAGCATATGGGTGATTATTAGCAGTAAGGAAATACTTGCATAAACTCCATAAAGTCCTAACAATTCACTTTAGTTGAACTGTAACTAACTTATGTCACTGTTGTTACATAAAGATTTAAAATAATGTATGGAAAAAAAAAATAAGTTACATGATCAATCATACATTTTTTGGAGTTACCAAAGCAGAAATTAGCTAAAAGCCAAACATTCTAATTCAAAGTCATCATCATGGCAACAGGAATACAGTGTCTATAGGTAGTAAAGGTATCATATTTTTGGTAGTTATTTTATATATACTTGTTTCAATTTATTACTTTCTATTGTTATATTTAAATGATTTATTATTTTTAAACAAAATATTGGTTTTATTCTATCTATTTTTTATATTGCCATGTATATTTCAAACTTTGATGCCAACGCCTTCCAATTAACTTTATAATTCAAGATCTAATATCATACCCCTTGATCTTTGTCATGTTTTATTCACAAACTGAAATCTTTATGATTCAAAATCTATGTGAATCACAAAGAAAAAGAAAAGAAAATATTGTAGAGTGAAAGGAAACTAGTACATTGTTTTCTGAACTTTGTGGGAATAAAACGTTTGCATGTCTATTTAGCCTTTTAAACTGCATCCATTTTTTCCTTCTTCTTCCAACTATGCACTACATTGTTATGATCTAAAAAAGTCTGAATACAATGCACTTAAACTGTGGTTATAACTTAACAAAGATGCAGTGGACTTCATGAGAGATATTGCTTGCTTTTTTTGCAGCCCAGAGGTAAAGCAGTCATCATAAATACTATAACTAAGGGCATCAGTCTCTAGGCTATTTATTTATTTCCAGAACCTTGTCCCTGAGCAAGGATGCCCATTTTGCTGGTAGACAAAAGAGAAAAATAAATAAATAAACGAGAAGTGAATTTGCTGATGTTGCTGAGTTCCAATGTTGCAGGATGTGCAATCATGTGAAACATCACCTTTTAGTCAACTACACACTTCCTCTGCACCTATCTTCTTTGCTCAACCTCGAGCCACCTTTCAGCTTGTCTCATCCTCCTTTGCTCTTTCTGTCTCTTTGCGCCTCTATGACTTTTTCAAGCTGAAAAAACCTTTTGTGTATTTATCTAGTGTCAGTGTTCACCCAGACATTGACACCAGCTGCACTATTTCAGTTCACCAGCTCCTAAACTCTCTGGGTGACACATTAAGCTTCATGCAAGCTGAGAAAAACAAATATTATTAGCACTGAATAAAAGAAAGAAAAAATAACTTAAAATGAAACCAACCACATCAGCAAAAAAAAAAAATTAAAACAAATACTATCCCACAGGCCTCCTGCAGTTCCAAAGAGGTTGCATAAGCAAGCAAGACTAAAAATGTTTACGAGAAGATCGAATCATCATTGTGCAAGGAAAAACGGGCTAAAACAGAATACGGGGAAGTGCTAAATACACTCTAGCCTCTACAGTGGGGATTTAAATAGATTGGATAGGGTGTAAATAGTGAGAGATGACTCTCAGAGATAATTACACACGCAGCATGTGTCTTTTCACCACCTCAATAACAGATCACAGTGTTTCACAGCCAGAAATATCAAATTCATATTAACTTAATAATATTCAGTGACAACACTATGGCATAGCAGCATGGGTGGATTTTAACTTCCGAGAGTAAAACTTGATAGGAATCTCCAAATTATGCTGTTACATTCTGATTGATAGATGCAGTACAAGAAATCTGATAGCAAGCTTAGTTTTTGTGACAGTGGCACAATCATGTTTGCCATGTTTCTTGGTCATATAAAGCCTTTTCCAAACAGATATTTTTGAGCCAGCAGCTACAAGAGGGGATTATGTGCATGAAATCTTCTGCTTCTTTTAGTTTATAATTAAAAAAAAGCCTTTAGGGAACAGCACACATAATTTGTTCACTGATGTTCCATACAGGATGACTAATACTGATTCTGTAACACTCTTATTCTGTCCAATCCAAAAGGTATAAATTCACAATCACAAATATTGTTTCAAACTTGTATCCACATCTTTAGATTTAATACATTTTTATAATTTATAACTATTTGCCAAGTATGGGAATCACTCCCCTTATTCCTGATTTATTTCATTTATGTCTTTAAATCTGATTGCATAAGAAGTAGATGTGTGCACTGTAAACGTTTTTACAACCACCTTAGAATATTAATACTAATTCTCCTAATTCAGTTTTCAAAACGATATAGAAGTGATTGAAAGATTATCTGATAGTTGCTTCACGAGCGCTCTACAAATACAAAACCGGCAATCAGAGCCACTCTACTGTAAAAATTGGTTGTGCTCAAAAGAATTTTATGGCTATTTTAGCTTGAAAGACTTAATATTTCAACTTTATGTTTTTTTATATTTATTTACATATTTGTTAAAAGGTGTTGCACCACTAGTAGATGACTCATTGTCTTCTAACTTGAGAATAAAAGATTTGAAAACATTTAAGCTTTTAAAATTATTTACATAGAAATAGACATTAAAGTGAACCATATTCAGGATAAGGATAAGCTTTGGCAAAAGGTACAAGTCAGGATATACAATTATAAGGTTACCCATGTGGAGCTGCCAAAAAATCAATGCACTAAAAGAAGTCCTAAGAGCAACTGAGCTGTGCTTTGCAGAAAATCCAATAGGCGTTCAGTTGGAAATCCACTGATTCTTTACTTGTCCTTGTTTCTCGCAGAGTCATGGCTATAATTAGTAAGTTAAAAGAGAATTTTAGGAAAGGGCACGAAGAGACCCTTTATTTTACAATCAGTATAGAAAGGTTACTGAAAAAAAAGAAATTTGTTTTTTTTTGGTGAAATGCATTTAATGACCAAGTGGCACAAAGGTCAAAAAGAGATATTTTTCTTTTAGCATTGCACAATATTTATCCACTCTATCTTGAAACAAGCAATATTAGGTACTTATATCCTACATGATTTATATTTCAAGATAAAAAAATGCACAATAATAAAGATCACCAAGCTACACCACTAAGCAGTTTCATTCTCATTCATTAGTGCTTAAGTGAACAGCTGTGTCCACAGAAATAGTACCAAAGTAGTGGCTAAAGAAGCATCTACAAAATCTCATCAGTACCAGAACACATTTGTTAAGAATGAAAAAACACATAATGCAGCAGAGAAATCTTACTTATTTTTTATTTTAAAATGTATAAGTCAGACCCAAAGTTTACATAGAAAAGAATAAAAGCAAAACCCAAAAACGTAAATCACACGCAGTGATTATAAAAACACTGCCACGTTAAGTACTGTCTGTTTTTGCTTCTTTGTCACACTTAAATGTTTTCTGGTATTAAGCAAAGCTACTTGTTAGAACCTTAACAGAAAGCAATTTCAAATGTGTGTTTTTTACATAGTTTCCATTTTCCAGGCACTCACTCAAAAAGCACCATGTTGATAAGCACAATTGCTTTAGAAGCAGCTGAGTAAATTTGACAGCCAAGGACTATTTATTTCATTTTTATTTTTCACAAAGCTTGCAACAATTTCTTGTGTGTGTGTGTGTGTGTGGGTGTGTGTGTGTGTGTGTGTGTTTGAAAGGATATTCAAGCAGACTGTTAAGCAACATGCACTTTTATTATATAGCAAAAATGACAAAATACGGTGGACCACAAACGGAAGAGTTGCCTGCCAATCGTCAGTGACGTCGGCATCAGGGATCAGCAATTGGGTTTTGTTTTGACTGGAAATTTAACAACACAAAGAAACAAACAGGAATCAGAGACTTCATTGGAGGAATCCAGCAGAGAGGAAACAGAAACCAGGAACTTAAATACTGCAGAGGTGTATTGAGCAACATTGAAAACAGGTAAGTTCAAAGAATATAATGGTAACAAAGATTACCTAAATCTACACACAAGAGAAATGGGGATATGGCTAGTCAATAAGTACAAAATGATGGTTTTAAAGTAGCTTAAATCAGTCTGTAAAGTCTGGGCTTAAATTCAATCACAATGCTGGAGCATAACATTAAACAGGCTGTTTTTGCTAAAACAAAACAAAACAAAAAAATTCCACTGTGGGCGAATTAACACAACTACACAAAGAGGAATCTAGACCTTGCCGCTTGACAAAAACCTAAAATTAAAAGAAATCTGTAAGTTTTTTTAAATAACTTTGTGAATTACAGAGTTATCTCAGGTTGAAAGCAAACTGGAGGTCGCAGGCTTACTATATAAGCCCAATAATCTGTTTTATAACTGTCATCTGACATCACTGAGCAGATGCTTTATTTTGAATTCTCTTCTCTTGGTTTATTCTAACATAAAAGTGTGTTTAGGATCTTTGTCATATTGTGATGTGAAGCAAACAGAAAGGACAAAGGTAGGGGTAAACAAGGACTTTATTTGCCCAGTAAAGAGTAAGAGAAAGAAATGGGAGGGTCTCTAAGCTATAAAGCAAACGTGGCCATTAATCCAAAAGCCAACGAGGATTGTATATTCACTGTATGCATTTAAATAGGGACTAAGTAGTGTCCTCTTTAAAAGCTAGTTACACGCAGCTCTTTTGCTTGCATAAAAAATTCATAAGCATCCTCATATGCATACCCTAACAGACATTACCTCTCCAATTTAATCTTTATTTTATTCTCTAATACTTGAAATTTAAAACGCAAATGAAAAAATTGCCCAATAGCAAACACCTAGCAGTATGGTAGTTTGTTGGGGGGGGGTTGTTTTGTTTTTAATTAACAGAAAACTAAATTCAAACTATTTCAGTATGTTAGTCCAGCAGCTGAACAATTGTATTTATACATCATACATTAAGAAACTTATACACACACACACACACTTCCTTGTTGTGTAAAACAATACTATCCTTGTGGAGACTTTCCGTTGACTTCCATTCATTTCTATGGCCTAGCTTCAAGCCATAAGGGGATGCATGTTACCACTACTCACGGCTAAGCGTATTTCTACAGCCGACTGCTGCATTTCTCCATGTTGGCTGATCTCCATCAGGCTTGCCTTCCTTGACTGCGCGGTTCACATAATGGAAGACAGACAACTTAACATAGAAGTCTACAGGAAACCTACACACACTGACCAGTA
>JAUZNJ010020265.1:0-17197 GCA_034780135.1 Jordanella pulchra | reverse complement strand
ATAATATGATAAACTTTCCATACTGGAAGAATAAAGGTATCGTGTATCTGGACCACTTATTTGAAGGTACAGAGTTTGTCACGTTTGCCAGACTAAATTTACATATATAATTATAATAAAGCAGTTTATATGCATAAAAAAAGCGGAACACTATGGCGATAGCCCTACTGCTAAAAATTACAGTTTTCTACATGTTTTGCAAGTGGAAAAACCTGAAAAATCAACAGTGTATCAAATACTTGTTCTCCCCACTGTATGCATGGCTTGGTCAATAGAATATAATCTGCATTTTGATGACGACACAAGCAGAAAATGGTTTGCATAGGCTGTCTGTTGAATGGGAAACGCAAAGCTCTTTAGACCCTCTTTGAAAATCTGCTCTTCACCTACGAAAATGCTTAAACCTGTTTTAAAACATGAAAACCTCATGAACAGCAGACCCTCTGTTTTTGCCACAGAGGGTCTTTGCTGTTACAGAGGATGTTTCCTATTTACATGTAGCTATTGTAACACTAGCTTTGGCGCAATCAGCAGAACAATGTGTTCCAACTCTCCCACACCCTGCAGTTTCTGCTTATTAAAGAAGCAACAAGAACCTATGTCAACAAAAACATTTCACCATGAGTCCCTGTAACTCTGCCTTAGAAGCCAAGGCTTTAGAATTAAATGTCTGAACAATTCCTCCTGTTGGAATGGTCTAAATCACCCAAGAGTCCAATAAACTTCAGTTTAGTTCAA
Organism: Jordanella pulchra; assembly: GCA_034780135.1. Lineage (NCBI taxonomy): Eukaryota > Metazoa > Chordata > Actinopteri > Cyprinodontiformes > Cyprinodontidae > Jordanella > Jordanella pulchra. Next base: position 16,459 of record JAUZNJ010020265.1, on the reverse strand, counting down.
TTTGCTTACAGTCCCTTTTCTTCAGTGAGTCATTACCTGGTATTTTACTTATATAATCCTTCAGAGATTTTTAATCATCTTAATATCATACTTTTTAAAGTTCAGGAGGAAAGAAAAAGGGGCTCATTCTGATCCCTTTTCATATCCCTTTTCTTGCATGTATGCACGAGAATTTGACTTGCGTGTATGCTAACTCCCTGCCATATGGATGTAGCATTAGCAACATTAGCAATTTGCATAGTTCTTTTACTATCGTATCCCCCCGTCTTATAGGACAGTAAAAGGTTTGACAAGCCAATATTACTGTCCGTCTGCAGGTGAGCCCTTGGTTCTTGTATACACCTGTTTTGGTGAAATAGAGATGGACGTGGTAAAAGCAAGGCAGGCTAAGGGTAGCACCCTTCTACGAATGATGTAAATCAAAGAGCAGGACCAAAATTAAACTTTGGTGGCTTTTCAGGTTTGGAATAAAAGGCCACACAAAATAAATAAATAAACAAGCCACTTCCACACTTCTGTCTGTCCGACGGGTTTTAACTGTGATTCTACACCAACTAAGATTTCCTGGTGATGACACCTTTCAGTTACGTTATAATCAGCCAATGTGATTGCAGAACACGAAACAAAAAAACAGAACTTGTTCCAATTCAGTTACAAGTTTTAGCATTTGATGAAATGGGAACAGTTATCCTTCTATGTTCATCCAGAACTGAATCTAATCTTTGTAGGAACCCTGACATCACTGCAGAGGCTCGCGTTTGTAGCGCTTGTTTTCTTTCCCTGAGCTGACAGCAGCAGACTGTTGCACTGCAGGGCAGGTCCCAGATGAACGTGATGCTGAAAAAAAAAACACGCATGGTCATCAAAACCCACATACAGGATGTATTGGGGGGTTGTATGTTTTTTACAACCACTTTGCAAAAAAATATAAGTAAGTTGATTTTTCTTCAAATAAGTGTATTTCCTCTTGCTATGAACAGGTAAACAAGACAATGAATGACATGATTTAAATTAATGTAAGAAAATTACAACCTACAATATTAATTCAAGTTGCATAATGTCTATTCGTTTTTATTTTAACATTCATTCCATTGGCAGATCATCAAATTCTCTTTCCTGAATTAAGGGTAAATACACATACTTCAAGAAATTTCAATTAGTTTTAGATCAGTTTTTGCAGAACACTGACAAACAGCAGGGCTCCTTATGCTTGGCTTGATTTTAATGGAAAGAGCCAACAGACAACAGTCAACGAAATTACCAGCACAGATTCACCTGATGTGGGTGAGTGAAAGCTCTGTGTAGACTAAAAGGTTTTGCCTCATATAACCTGCGGGCTCTCAGTCTGAATCAGAGGCTAAACTGAGTCTCACTGTGGTTATATCAGAGCAGACTGGACCCCAGCTTTGAAGCGTGACATTTTGTCAGAAACGGAGATCCCACAAGCCAGAGGTGGAGGATTTGGAGTTGTATCTCCACGCTCTAAGAGGATTTTTTGATTCCCTGTTTGCTGAAATCACAGGGTACCCCCCACTCTGTACCGTGCCATCACTCTGGGATGTTCTTTGCATGAGTGGATCCGCCTCCACCTGCCTTATCCACTCCCGGACTTGTGTCTGCCATTAGAGAAGAAGCACACTTGTTGCGTGCAATTGAACAAGGCAGGCTGGGACTGTAAAGAGGGAGGAAGTACTTTAATCCAGCTGAAGGTCACATGTGGAGGCGTAGAGAGCGGGAACAGTGGGAAAACAAAGGCAGGATAAACAGCACTGAGGTCTGTGGAGGGCAAAGTGGGAGTAAAATCTACTGTCTCTGCTTTTACTGTCAGGATTTCACCTGGTTATGGTTCCTGTGGAGCCTAGATGAACAGAGACAAGAAGTCCATCATCCATCTATCCTGCAGATATTTGCAAAAGAAATTCTAGATTTTTGGTTGGAATGATAATGCTAGCTGTGGAAATGTCCTTTACTTTCTTCATCACACATTTCATCATGATAAGACGCTTGTGGAAAATATCTGCCACTGCAGCAAAATTAGCCTGCAAATGTTCTGACAGGCTTTGTTACAAAGCCTTTAAGATGGAGTTCACAGCAGCAGGAGAAGTAGGCCGAACATTTCACGGATATCATTGATGCAGCGTGGATAAACTGAACTGCTGGGCCAAGATTAGACACAGCGAGCAGCAGAGGTCTGAAGTCAGTGTGACTTGATAACGGAGTGGAAAAACAGGCTGTGACGGCTCACAATAAGCTGTGTCGGATCGTCCGTAAGAGCCCCCCAGCTGGTGCGAGGTGTCGCCTGGCACGGCTCGCTGTTGGCCTGGGAGGCCCTAATGCTGTTTGGATGCCCGCTGTGATGTGCTGCAACATATCGAGGGTAAACAAGCAGGCCTGTGTCTTGCTGTCCTGTCTCTACAAAGCTTTAGAGTGATGTAAGGGAATGCAGAAAGGCAAAGTCAGCAGCAATGAGCTGCATGCTATAAGCACTCATGTTTCATGTTTGCATTCTGGGCAACTTTCTGTCTTTAGTGTATATTAGTCTAAGCATGTTAAATTTGTCTTTATCTCCATTATTGCACCTAAACAAACACACTTTTGACTTCAGTTTCTGCTAAAATACTTTGGAATACAGAGAACTTGATGATAAGAGAGGGACAAACATAATTCAGACACAGTCTTGCAAATCTGTCTACTGCTATTTTACAAGGAGAACCCCCTTATTAAGCCACCAGTATCAAGGTATTTACATTTAAAAAATGATGCTTCCTAAAGTGCTTTAAAATTTCCATTATGTTGTTCTTGTCGTTTAAAGTCTCTTTAACTTGATTCCACTTCTTCTTAATTGCAAGAAAGACACAAATCATTATTTAAGATGCTGACTTCATCCTGTAGAGTCTGAGATCGTCCACGCCACTCCTTAAGGTGTTTCACTCTTAAATAATCTATATAATCATGGAGGGATGTAAATGAAATCTTATAGCTCTTTACTGGCAACAAGAGTTGCTTCACTAAGGTAATTTACAATGGATTTGTGTTAAAGTATTGAGCAGTAACATAAAAACAAAAAACAGAAATCAAAATGTTCACAATATCAACTCTTTGTCATTTAATACATAGAAAATGCATTTGCTTAAAAGTTTGCAGAACCAATTCAGTTAAAAAAAATTAAGAGCTTTAAGAGAATGTAATGTGCAGCGATGGAGAGAAACGTGACTCAATATTGTCACAAAATGGAGGTTTATTTCATAAACATGACTAAACAAAAAAAAGCTTCAGTAAGAGGCAGCTTGTCATCAGTACAAGATTTTGTAGCAGATTACAACAGCCGACTGTGAGCCACGAGGGCTCCGAGTCCACAAACATCTGTCCAATTAGTGAGGATCAGCTGCTTCAAAGAATCAACTTATTAAAAATGCAAAATTACTCCTGTGTGTTCTGTCCCCTTCTCAATATTATTGATGTTTCAAGCTGTTTGAGTTAAGATGATAATGTGTCGACAGTCTGCTGTCTGCATGAATCTAGTAGCTTTTTTGAGATGCCTGAAATAAACCCTTTTAAACCGCTAAACTCCTGGAGTTGGTTTTGCGCAGAGAAGCAGACTCACTGCCTCTGAAATCAGGCCAGCTCTGCTATTTCTATCATCTGCAGCAGCTCACTGGCTTCTACAGTCGTAAGGATACCAGTAAAATAAACTACAGAAAAGGCTGGTCATGGTTGACCCAAAAACAAAAAGGATATAGATGAAAAGCTGGCAGGGCGGATTTAAGAGTCTTTTGTAGTTTAAAAGGGATTATGATGCAAGAGACTATGATGGATGATCTGATTCCAATTCCGATGCTGTTGCATGACCTTAACCGAGCAATTCATGCTGAAATACCCCCATTGTGCCTGAATTAATAACAGTTTTGAGAGGAAGAATAGACCAGATTCCTCCACAGATTCAAACAATTTTCAGCAGTTTTTGCCTTTAAGGGTTGCACATCTAGCGGTTAGGTTTCGTGGCAGTTTAGTTTAATTGTAAGAGACTGTAGCAAAGTTTTTTTTTTTTTTTTTTTGGGGGGGGTGGTGGCCCTTGGCTCACGGTAATAAAGGGATCCACACTGCTCTCTGCGCAGACGGATGGCAAAAAAAAAAAACTCTCAAACTGTCTGTCTCAAGGAATATAAGTGTAAAAAGAAAGGGGTAATATCAGTTCAGATCTTATAAGTTTAATAGGAAATGTGACATCACAGTTGTCATGTCAAACTCATTCCTCATTTGCACTGTCTGGTAATCTTTCTGTCTCGCTGTGCTTATATGTGCATTACTGTAACCACTGTATACCACAGGGGACAGTACTCTCACCAATCCTCTTTACTCTCTACACCTCTGACCTTCATTACCAGACAGAGTCCTGGTACTCCTGATACTCTTCATAAAGTGAAAAACATAGTGGACAACAGCAAGCATCATCAGAGGATTTTTAGACAGTGTTTTCAGTCAGAGGCTTCTCCAGATCTGGCATAAGACAGACCGCTACAGAAGATCCTTCCTGCCTACAGCTGTCAACATCTACAACAAGTGGTTTAATAAAAGGCTAATGAGTTATTTCTAAAAATGTATTTGCCTTTGGGATTAATAAATTATTTTTGAATCAAATTAGATTCAGTTTAACAGAAAGTGACATTTGACAGAGGTGTGCAGGTCTGGGTAGGGTTTCCATGGCTGTCTTTGTTGCATGACCATATACCATACATGTTGCTTGTACATTTGTTTTTTGCTCCATCAATGCTGAGTGCCATTGTACTTCTATCAATTGTTTTCTTTCTCCTTAGTTAATTTTGCTTCATTTTTAACTTTTATTTAACTCACTTTGGAGGAAATTCTTCCTAAAGTTATAATGTTGTGGCGCTGACCGTGGTGCTGAAATAGGGCCATTTGTACTGAATGCCTCATCATAGCCGACATCCTCTCTATTTTATCTTTCTGTGTTTCCAGCTATCATTGCTACTAACTGATCAGCTCTGTCATACAGTGTGTAGTTTCTAACCATAGATATACTTTTTTTAATTTGATATTTTGCCAATTATGAAGCAAACTCGCTCTCTCTCTTAACTAAGTGTGCTTATTTTTATTGTTGAAGTTAAAGCCCAGTCGTTCGTTCCTGCACAAAAACAGCTTAGACCCGGAACAAATCAGCAATGCGAATTTGAACAAGTAAAATTGCCAAAAAAGGTATGAAGGGTCTTTACAATTCCCTGCCCCCTTTGTAATGTGACATTGGCTCCACTCCTACTTTGAGACTTTGCTATTATTGTATTTCCTGATGATATCTCTAAGATGAGGCCTCCTGCTCTATTGAGCAAGCTTATTATAGCCACTTGTTTTAAGGATAGACATAGGAAAAATAGATCTGGCTAACGTATCAAGTACATTTGTTTACAATCGATTCCATTTGTCCTATTATAATAAACGTTTATAGCTTCCAGCCTTTTCCTGATAGATGCCTATTCTTAAAGGACAGAGTTTAGGAACATGGTTTAAATGCCATTGCGGCTCCAAGTGACTCCACGTTGTTTACAATAGTGTGTGTTGGTAGAAAAATAATCAGTTAAACCATAATGAAACACAACACTACATGAAAATGATTTATCAGTAAAAAACCAACAATATTCTCATTTCATCTCAGATAATGTCACAATAACAGCTGCTCGGTCAGCTACATCTTGCAGGTTTTGTGGTTCATACGCCTCCTCATGTGCCAGTGACAGCAGCATTAACATCCTTTAAATTGCTCTCTCTGTGTCTTCAAAAAAATCCTCCTGGTATTCCGGATATATTTATCTCATGTCGTTTTTGTTAGTTTATTCTTCGCTAGTCTCTTTATTTTCTTATTGTAAATGACTTTGATTAACCTAGTGTCTATTGTAAAGCGTTAAAAATTGATTTATTATTATTTTTACTACGAATTTAGTAGAAAACCATTAAGTTACCATTAAAACAGCCAAGCTCACTGGTTCCTCTTACTCTGCCACTCAGTGGTGACCTACTGCACGTTTCTACTACTTTTGTTTCCCTACAATTTTTCCACTAAATCAATGCCTCAGCTATTTAGATACAGTCAAAGTGATATTTTCTAGTCAAATATGCATAAAACATTAGAATATGATTTTAGGACTGAGACTCTGATCTCAATCGAGCCTTGTTTGTCAGTGGATTTAGTTTGATATTAACTGCAATGGATAACTGGGTCTTAAAAAGGATGTTTTAGTTACGGTGGAGTGGTGGATGTTGGGATGTTATTGTGCTCCTCATGTCTCACTGCAGGAGCTCCAGTTTGAGCGACTGACCCGGGAGCTGGAGGAGGAGCGGCAGATTGTGGCGAGCCAGCTGGAGAAATGCATGCTGGGAGCTGAGTCGCCAGTCGGAGATAGTAGCAGGTAGGTCCTGCTTGCATTTCTTTGTTTCACAATGATTGAAAACATTTGATTAAAGACACAAGTAGATGTTAAATATTTTACAAGAAACAGTTTTAGGACTGTTTAGATCCGAAGCATTTGGTCAAACAAACTTGACTTTGTTCAGATTTCTACAGAAAGTTTAGAGCGTTTGCACTTTAGAAACTGCTAGATGGAGTAATGGCATTTTGAAGTTCATGAAATAATGTCTAAATAACAATTCAGCCTTGACTTTGACTAGGCCAAACCAAAACCTTTATTACATTTTTGATCCATTTAGACGCAGCCTCACTGTTGTTCTTCTGACCTTATTTAATTTTCTGATAAACCAAGTACCCTTGAGCTTAAGGGTTTAGTTTATAGCTGGACATTTTCTCATCATCCTCCAGTTTCTGACCCACCTCAGACCATCATCGCACCAACACCATATTTGACTGTTAGCGTGATGTTTTTCTGTAATGCTGTGTTGGTATTACACCAGATCTAACGCCTCCAAAAGATCTCCATTTGTGTCATAGGTCCACAGAATATTATCTCTAAACTGCCAGAGATCGTCCAGATGTTTCATAGTAGATGTGAGACAGATCTTTGTGTTCATGTAGGCCAGTAGTGGTTCTCACCTTGAAACTCTCCTGTAATTTTCGTTGCTGGATTACTTCAGGAAAGTTTATCACCTGTTTCATGTTTTCTCCATCTATTGATAAAAATCTCTCACTGTGGTTCACTGGAATCTCAAAGCTTTTGCTTTATAGCTGTTTTCATACCTGATGTTTTTCTTTTTGAGATCTTTTAGCTTACTTCTTGCCATCAGACAGGTTTGGTTCTGTAATTTCTTGATTCTACAGTACCAGCAGTTAAATGGCCTGTCTGATGAAATAGATTTAAATGCTTAGGTGTTTATAGGAGCAGCAGGCATAGTTTGGATTGTTTTTTTATGAATAGATGAAGTTTATTTAAGTTATTTTTAACATCTGAAACACTGAAGTGAGATGACAAGAACAGAGAAAATCTGCAATGAAGGATCATTGTTTTTAACAGCATTGTATCTAATTCAGCTTTGGAAAATAATTAAGATCTGGTTTCACTTGAGGAAAATCAACAGTAAATTTAAATTTCTGTTGATGAAAGGAAGTAAACCTCTGAGTAAAACTGTATGACGACTGACTTGGTCTAACTCCAGTAGGAATATGTCTTGCTGTTGTTAAATCCATAAGTCTATTGACTTCCTTTATCTTAGCATTATCTTTTTCTGAAATTAAAAGTGTTCAAACATCTTTGACTCTTTAAGATGCTGCTGAGAATCCATTGATTTAAATCTTAAAGTTGTTTCACAATCTGATATAATCTTTGGTAGTCATATAAAATGATAAACCACCAATAATCTTTTTGTTTTGTTTTTTCTTTTTGATTTTTATTTTTTTTTACAGAAATTAATTAATTAATTAATTCCCCCCTCCTGATGATGATGATGATGATGATGCTTTCCTTTAAATTCAGATGTAGATATGTTGGTTTCAAAGGATTGTCTTTGTTTTCTCTTTCCTTTTTTAAGTGTAGATGTTTGATTTATATTTAAAGCTAACACCTTCTTCTTTCACCTTCCTGGTTTAACTGAACATTTAGTTTTCTTCTGTGATGTAATTACCTTTCGCTCTCCTGTCTCCTCCTCCATTTCCTCCACTTCTCTGTTACCAAAGCTCTTCTGAGAAGTCGTATGCATGGAGATCTGCAGGTATGCTTTATTATTTTTAACCTTTAATATAACTACATATAAATATCTTTCATCTAGAATTGAAGTTTGCTTTGATAATACTCAAAAAATACAATCTTGTAGCTTCCAATTTGATGAAATATTTATCAGTTTGTGAGGCAGAATTGTTTCTCCAGATAAAAATGTCATCAAAGCCTCCAGAGGCCTGATGATTACTGGCAGGCAGCAAATGTTCCTAACTCTGCTGTTGGCTTCTGTACTCTTATCAAAAATCCATCCCCACAGATGTCTGGGCTGTTAATATTTACACATCATTCTCCTGCAAAACAGAAGCTTTGTCAAGTGTAAAAAAAAAAGCTTAGAAGTGAAATAATTATGCTCTTTATTTTACTATATGATGACTCTAGTGAAGATTTTAGTGCATGTTCTACATCTTCCGTCCTCTGAAGAATTTGAAGCTACTGTTAAATGTTTGGCTAAAACGGATGCTGTTTGATAGGTGGCGAGTCCCAGGGTGTGGCTGCAGACGTACCGAGTCGCCAACATGAGGCAGAGGAAGGACTCTACCTGCCTGAAGGGGACCGCGCCTCCCTGCATGACAGTGAGGGTTCGTCAACAATCTACAGACCACAGAGCGAACAAAACAGGCTGCTAACCTTTTCAAAAAGATCTGATTTTTAATGATCAAATAATTGTAATAAAATCACCTTGAAAATTAAATTGAAATAAAAAATATTGATTGTTTGTGCTTTAAAATTGTAGAATTTCACAGATAGACATGTTGTTACACAAAGCCAAGATTGAGAGAGATCAACCATGTTGAAGCAGCTGTTACCATTAGATTTTATTCAGATAGTTTCTGCACTTGATGTACTGTTATTTGCTGCTCTGGAGCATAGAGTTTGGGCTGGATTAACACCAGGACAAAAACACACTAGCAATAGCTTAAAACAAGCACTTGTTTTTGCTTATTTACAATAAGTTGTAAAGCCAATTTCAAGAGGAAATGAGGAGTAGAGTGAGAGAAGAGAAAAGCAAAAAAAGAACTGGTAAATAAATGTTGGGAAACAGGTAGAACAGAAGTTTCTGGCATTGCTATCAGAATACCTCTCTTATGATTATCTGTATACAATTAACTTTGCCAATATCGATTATTTATAAAGTTTATTCTAATCAGTTAATTCGTTTAATTAGTTTAATATTTTTTCGGTTGCTGGATTGGTATAAAATTCCTGCCCTGAATGTTGTTTTTTTTAACCAGGCATCCTTTGGTTGAAGTATTATCTTTTTCATTTGTTGATCAAAAAGTTTTTAGGAGCTACTTCAACATTTGGTCAGTGAAGTTACTTAATATTGGCTTCCTCTACATGTTCAACTAAAGGCGATAATTTTCAGTTCACTAAAACACACCCAGAACATAAAGTTTGCCTCCTCTCTGCTGCTCAAGGGTTTTATTTTTAGCAGTGAAACTTTCACACCTCTTCACACCTGGAGCTCTGCATCGCAGCTGCAGCCGGTCTCTGTTGGACACTCGGTGTCTTCACTGGAGCGTTTGACGCTTTAGTTCCATCGAGCTTCCTGGCAGCATGTGTTAAACTGCCAAAGATTTGCTGCTGATAGAGCAAAGCTGCAAAGCAGCTGGTGTGGCTGTAAACTCTGATTTGAGCGTTTTTTTTTTCTTTCTTCTTCACTACACTTTAAATAATTTACAGCCCATACTTGGGATCCTGAGAATCGTTTAACCTCAGATGTTCTGCAGTTAATTCCCACTTAGGTAAATATGCGGCGTCTGAAATGTTAAAACAAATTGCCTTCAGGCTTATTTGTATTCCATACGGTTGGAGTGGTCTCAGAGTATAAAAATATCCCCCGCATGCTTCCTCCTCCTCCTCCTCCTCTTCCTCCACTCACCCTACAGCAGAAAGTAGGCCAGCAGATTGTTCCAGGAGCCACATTAAAGCATAGCGGGTATACACATAACACTATTCAACACATTTGTGATGATGTGGTCGTTTTTGTTTTTTTATCTTTCTCTCAGGTTCAGGAGGTCACTCAGCCCACATGACCTCGTTTTCAGACAGCGGGTACCAAGACAGCAGCGTCAGTTATTACAGCAACCAGAACGTGGTGCGTTCAGAGCCTCGAGCCTCGATATCAAGAAGCCCCAGAGCAGAAGGCCAAGCTTCTGGGCAGGTAGGCTTCATTGCTCAGCAGAAAAGCTCACCTTACTAAGAATCAAGAGGAAGGATGAGAAGCAGGCTCTGGTAGCTGTTGGGACGGCAGGGAGCGGAGCAGAGGAGGACTTGTCCTAGTTGATAACTCATGCATCTAACAGAGTGAACCTTTGCTTCAACCGCTACTTTACATTCATGTGAGAAGAAAGTTACTGAATCAGACTAAAGAGATTTAAATTTATGCTCCTATGTAAAAAAAAAAAAAGATTAGAATCTGGAAAATGTCGATGTTTATATGTTTCATCATAATTTGGTAGAATTACTGTTAAACTTTGAGACAACAATCAAATGTTTGAGGTTTCCTTCCTCCAGATTCTTCCAGTAATTTACTGGAGTTCTGGCTCATTCCTTCTGACAGCACTGGTGTATCTGGGTCCAGTTTGATGACCCAAACTTTTCAGCTGTGCTGACTGAGATCAGGCTTCTCTTTTGACCTAAAATCATTCAGTATTTATAAGTTATACTGCAGCATGTTTAGGGTCATACATTCATGCTGTACCTTTAACTTCCTGGCTGATTTCTTGTGATGTTTCAGTATTTCTACATGATGCAGTCTGTTTTCTCCAAAGATTGAGTCCAATATATTTTCTGAGACCAATCTTTGCTGTGCTTTTTAATTAAATCAATGGCAACTGGATTTCAAATGTATACGCTTAGAAATATAAATTGTATATTATATTCAGCCGGCAGCTGAAGGGCAGAGAATCAGCGACTCCAGGAAACGTTATCAAACAAAGGCTTATCTGAACGGTTTGGGAGTTTTTGCTTTATGCATTTTTAAAACTTGGATTTAAAGACTATCTTTGACCTTGGAAGGCAGCGGAAATTCCTTAATGTTCTTCAATTTCCCTGGCATGAATTATTCCACTCATTAATGTGGAGCTGAAGCTTTTTAAATAAAAAAACCCCTTAGGTTAAAAAGGAAAAAAATGGACAGAAGACGAAGCTCAACCACAGCTACTTTATTAAACCACACATGAGGAAAATATATTCTGCTCTCAGCGGGTGGCTGTTTTTCCAGTAGCTGCTGCATGTTTTGCTTCTGAGTGACAGCAGCTGCTAGATGCCCAGCAATTATTGCCATGAGCATCATGTCAAATTATTTCCTACCTTTAAAGTGTCACAATATTCTCTCTTTTCACTGCTGCCCATAATTATACGCTCTCTGTGTGACACATGATTTCTGCTGATTTGAATGATCAAAACCCGGCAGGCTCATTGGAGGCTTGGTGATACTTTTCGTCAAACTTTAGCAAAGCTTTGTATCTTATTGCTCATAATTGGGTTGAATATTTGAAACAGTAATGATTGCAGGACGTAGAAAAATGTTTTATATATCCCCACACATTTCATACCTTACTAACTAATTAAATAACTTTTCCTTTCTCCCAGTTTTAGTTGGATGTTGATGTGTTTTTTATCATTTTTTTTTCAACTCAACACAAGTACCCTTTAATAGTTTTCCACAAACATTATGAGCCAGGAAAATTAAATGCCATTTATGGAGGGAATGATGGAAATAGAGTCCTTTTTATCAGACTAATTAAATGTCACATTTGGCAGGATTGGGAAGACTGAGTCGTATATTTGATGTTTTTTTTGCAGGCATCCAGTCGGATGTTAAGGAGAATGGCTTCCCTCCCCTCCAGGAGCCAGTCACCCGGCTGCGGCACCACCGGAACCGTCTCCCCCTCCCGCATCTCTATGCGGACATCCCAAGGCAGTACATACGACTCGCCCATCCTGTCTGAGCCCAAACCGCTCGCTGCCGTCTTCCCTGGCACCACCATGCCGCCTTCCTGTCCATCTCCAACCTCCCCCAGCGACGCCGCCCAAGGCCTGGGAAATGGAGCCATGTTGGGTGGAGGGAGGCTGGGCTCCACCCTGTCCCTGATTGAGGGGAGGGCTTTGACAGGGTCTCCGCTGCGTTCAGGGATGACGGCGATGCCTCAGCACTACGGCTCCACACTCCCCAGACAGAGTCAGTCCCTGGCCTATGGGGCCGATCCGTACGGCCTGTACCAGAGGAGCGCCCTGCCACGCCCAGACAGCCTCATAGGTCGGTTAGACATCAGACCAAATATGTTTTTTTTCACAAAGCTTTTGACTTTCTTCTTTTACATTTCTTTTAATTGTCTTCATTTAGTCGCTAATTTTGCAATAACAGAGCTTGACTCAGTGCGTTCAAGTGTTTATTTTCATTTAAAATATTTACATGTATAACCTGTAATAAGCTTCCTATTAGTTTTATAGGTCGAAATAATTAATTCTCATTGCAAAAATAAGTAAAAATGTCTTAGAATAAGTGTATTTACCTTTAATCTGAGCAGGTAAATAAAATTATCTGCCAATGGAATAATGTTTTTACACTTAAAATAAGATAATTATATATTCTACACTTGAAATAAGAGACTGACGTTATTTTTTCTTTTTTAAAATGTTAATTTTAAAGTGTCTCATTTACCTGCTCAATTCAAGAAAAAATGCACTTATTTTAAGAAAAAGGGACTTACTTTCATTTTAATGTTTCACAGAAATGCATAACTTCTTGTTTAATTCTCATTTTAATCAGAAACGACACGTTTGGCTAAACTATACAGGCTCCAACAGATCAGCCCTGGGGGGACAATATAGGATAAAAAAACATCTTCTAGAATTATGAGTAAATGAATGCTTTTAAGGTTACAGAGTTAAATCAACTGAATAGCAGCAGGTGTCTTTAGAAAGAAGGTCTCCTTTAATCTGCAGTCTAGACACAGAGACGACATCATTATGAATCTGTAATGTGAAAGGTCAAGCGGTCAAATCTCACCTCCAGGCGCTGGCAGCTTTCATCCAGTCGATTCATAATCTGAGTGGGAAATCACCTCCCTGCTGTGAGAGAAGAGGATGTTGTACTTCAGACCATTTCCCCTGTTTATCTAATTCCTTTCATTTTGTCTGAGTAATCATGTCTTTTTTACACTGGCCTGACAATGAGACTTCCCAATCTATGTGAAGAATATCTAGCATCGACTAGCTTTTCATCAGATTATCTCCTCCAGGATTTGCAGATGACACTTTTCAAAACGCAGCTAAATTACATGATGCAAGCTGGTGTAAAAGGAGAGGGATGTAAGCAGAGGCAGGAAGGGTTTCACATCCATCAGATAGACACTGAGTGCAGGTTTCTGGTTAATTATGTTGGACGTGATTGATGATTGATTGATGTGCAGGGGAAAAGAAGACAGAGTCCTCAGTGAAGAATGTAGAAACGCTCACAGCTGGAGTGAACAAAGCAGATTCCAGGGATTCCTCTTTCAGGCAGTGCTTGTAGCAAACTGATGGCTGAATTTTGCTATCGACTGGTCCGAATGGTTTGAAGCAGTGGTGTGGGAATCTGCAGAAACTATTGGGGGAGAGAGATGGAGGATTGTCAAGTTTAACAGCATCAAGGTTTTACAGAAAACAGTATTAGATTTCCCTTTAACTCACTAATCAGAGTGTTTCCTGGAGCAGAAAAGATATTTTTAGACATAACTCGCAGTAAGACTAATAGTTTGAGGCTTTATGAAGGAAGAACTGTTGCTCCCACTGTGCTTAAACTTGGTATTGTGGCTGTAGAGCTCTGATCTGATCACAAAACATTTATCTAGAAGACATTTTGCTTCTGCGTGGAGAAAATGGCAAATCGAAGGTCCCGGTTATGGGAGCAGGGACTTTTTAGCGCTGCGTTCTCAGTGTAAAACCGTAAAACTTGATGCTATTTCCTGCCATCAACAAGCTTCTACATATTTCTGTTGCTATGTTTGATCGCTGTTACAGGATTTTAAGCATAATCCTCAGATTTTCAGCAGGGCTTAGGTCAGGGAAAGCCTTTTTAGGAGCTTAATAGGAGTCTGTTTAATCCAATTAAAAAAACGTTTTTATGTGATAGTCGTCGTGATGCTGGAAGAAGCACTTTGGATGTGAAACAAATGTAAAAATCAATATGGAGGAAGTCCTTATGCATTACTGCAGACAACCGTGCCACCAGCCACCGATCTGTCCAACAGGATGATGCTGCCACCACCTTGCTTTAAAGGTGATACAGTGTCTCAAGCTTGAGCTCCCATTGAGTCCAAAGATTTACTCATTTTTAGCATTTGTTTTCCATCAGTAAAGCTCTCTTTGTGGAGACAGCTGTTTCATTTTTATATTTCCGTTTACTTATTTTATTTACTTTTAAGGCTTCCAAGCCAATTAAACACTGCATGTTCTAAAAACAACTTAGTTTAGGGGTTTTGCAGGTAAAATAGATTAAACTTAGTGTAAAGTAACAACAAAACAACACAAAACAAACACATAACACATTTTTATGTTCTCAAGAAACTGCCGTTAAATCTGACATCCCATCCGGATCTGGACACGGTTCCCATCAGCATCTGGGTCTAATTTGTGACCTTTGTTATCAAGAACTTAAGTTTTTAAAAGGGTTGTTGGACAGTTGCAATTTTTACTCTTTTATTTCACAATTAATCTGCCAAATTAACATAACAGGTGCAAATTCTAACCTAAAAACCGTTCAGTTCTCTTGCTCTTCATGCATATTTTAAGTGATGTTGATTTATTGTTGTCTTGTCATCATGATCAAATTAAAGATTAATCTAGGAGAACAAGTTTTTGACATTTACCTATAAGATTACTTGCTCCCCTGAGGCTAAGGAGCTAATTGACATGCCTAGAGATCCGATCCTTCGACTTTGTGCCTCTCTGATGCAATAAGACAGCCGTGTCTTGCTTAGAAACTTGAGAAGGGATTATTTCTGTGCTGCTGCCAGAATCTTCACTGAGCCCGGCTTACGCACGTATTTAAGGCACATACAGAGAAAATTTCCCACCAAAAAGAGACTCACACGCTGTAGCTTCAAACTGACAATGTTTATCTTTGGCACAAGGATCTCCCTATGCTGAAACATTTTGGTTTTGCCAATATTAAGCAAGATTTACCAGTTATTGTTTTTTATTAGCTGCTTATTGATCACTCTCTCTGCTGATGCTGCAGAGACACAGATTTCCTCCTGCATCCTTTCAGAAGCCGCTCCCTCTGACCCATATAGGTTTGTTTCTGTTGCAAAGCCCTACGGTGCATCTGCACATAATTTTCAGCTCACAGCATTTCATCCTGCTGTGGGTGTTAAATCAAGGCATTCATGTGTGACAAAACTACAGATGCTTTCATGGACTTTGTTTGGTTCTCCATGCGTGAGAATCCCTTCAAAACTTCTGCACTCCTGCTAAGTGGTATTTATGTTCTTTCCATGCGTATTCTGGGTTATTTTTAAAATCATTGATAATCACAGATTACATGAGGGAGATGAGGAATAGATGGATGACCATGGTTAAGCCAGTAACACTAATAGCTTAAGGTAGTGACAATAAATAAAATATAAGTGATTATTGTCTTGTAAAGATGTAAAGGTCTAAGTTTCCATAAGTTTATAAGAACAAATGCTTGTTTCCATATCAGAAAAGATAATATCTAAAAAGAAAGCACTAATTTATTATTTCAAAGAAAATCTATTGAAGAAGTTTGTACACAAGGATCAGAAGACAGGATTGATGCTACAAAGTTTAAAAGTAAGGATGAAATCACACAAAGCCAGGGGGATTGCTAGGTGTTGTATTACCTATGATATGTCAGTGAGGGGCATGAAGGAAGGACAAAGAGCAGGTTACAACAATTAATCCAAATGTGAGAAAATGGAAGCTTAGGTGGACAGACCAACTATTCACACGCCTCAGAACTTTAAAATCAATTGGAGGCTGCTGATTAGCACACCAGAGAAAAATCCTATAGGACTTGTAAGGTTTTTTTTAAATAGCATCAATAAATTATATACACTACTCAAAAAAATGAAAGGAACACTTTGTAATCAGAGTATAGCATCAAGTTAATTAAACTAGGATATTGATTTGGTTGTAAGTAGCAGAGAGGGTTGTTAATCAGTTTCAGCTGCTTTGGTGTTGATGAAATTAACAACAGGTGCACTAGAGGGGCAACAATGAGACGACCATCAAAACAGGAATGGTTTTACAGGTGGAGGCCACTGACATTT
>JAUZNJ010020254.1:0-17198 GCA_034780135.1 Jordanella pulchra | reverse complement strand
TATTATATTATATTATATTATATTATATTGTATTGTCTTGTATTGTATTATATAAAGTTCGGTCTAATGACTCTCAGCACCATACCCATCTCTTTGACCACTTGTAGAGTGTAGAGGGTTACAGGGGACATGAACGAGCTCACTGTGGTCCAGTGTGCAGGACGTTGCAGCACTTCAGAGATAATTGGCCCCATGAACTGACTAACACTGGCTATCTCTTTCATGGACTCAGAGATATTTCAGACCAATCCAGAATGGAGTTATTCACCCAGAGTTTTGTGGTAAAAAAAAAAATCTAAAAGGTTATTGAAGTTATTTTTTAATACTTTCCAGTCAAATGTTGACTTTAAAGTGGGAGCAGACTAGGAAGAAGTTGTCTCATCTTGTTCAGTGTAATGCAGCCAATCAGATATTAGTGTCTCTATAGAACCCATCCTAAGTTTGATGGATGAAGCTGACAGTGTTAATAATTTTATGATGAGTGCACGGTAGGGACACCATGAAATAAAAAAGTAAAAAGGGAAATAATTAAAGTTACGATTAAGTGAGTGTATTTCTAAAAATTAAATTTGATTATTTAATGCCATCACTTCAAATATATATTGTTTACTTAAATTTACATTTTGTAATTTTCTGCCAAAGGGCAGACGGCACACAGCTTTACATTACGACATCACCAGGTGACTATGAACTCCAGATGAATCCCAGCTTTATGTTTGTCTCAACTCAACAATTAAAAAGTTCAGTTGAAAAAGAACCTGGTAGTCATTATTCAGAAGCTCCATTTACACATCGAACATTTTATAGCTTTGAACACAACATGTTAATATAACAGAAGAGTTGGACTTTTCATGGACCAGAACTCTTTTAAAGTTAAACATTTTTTACACACTTTACTCTAAGCGTGTTTTAGTTATTCAGTGTACATCTTCCAAGATAACTACTCAGAATCTGAAGAAGTGGCACGTGAGGTTGTTTCATTTTTCAGCACCATCAGAAAAATGAAACATTAATCATTATGTTACTCCACTTACACAAATTCATTGCTATAAGCAAAAAGTATGAAAATAGAGATGTAGACAAAATGAGATCTAACTTTCTTTGTAATTTTAATTTACACAAAGCATGATAATTTATGTAGCTAGTACTTAGCCAATATGACCTAAACAGCCAACAGCTTAAGCTTTTTATTCTTAACTACAGGAAAATGTTATTACAAAGACCCTAACTTCTAGTGAAAAATCCAAACCTCAATAGAACTGAAAAGTAAAAAAAAAAAAAAAAAAAAAAACCAGATGAAAAACTTTTGAAGCCTGATCACTGAACAATGAAGCATTTCATAGCAAATAGCCAACAGGCTTGCAAGAAACGTGTTTTGGGAAAAAAGTGGCAAAATGACTGCAAATGAGTTTTGGAAAATCAAGCGTGACCTTTACTCAGAAGCATCTAGGGCTGTTCTACTACATTGGTGGTTGGTGCTCTCTGACACAGGGGAGGCTCATTGGTGATTAAATTCAAAAGCCACGTATTGCAACAAGAAATAATGAAACATTAAAAACACATCACTACAAAAGTTGAAAATAGCTTTTGTGGAGCACTCTGAAATAACAAACTCCACAAGATGTCTGTTCTGATTGAATGATCACTTTTACCTCTCGACTCTGGCCACTGTCGGTCAAAAATCCTTTGATAAATACAATGCATCCATTTAGTCTGTCTGTATTCAATTGGATCTGATTTTTAATTTAGAATTGAAAGAATATAAATTTCTGAGCTCAAAAAGTCATAACATAATTTTTACTGGGTCCTTCGATTATAAATTGATTCTTAATTTATATTTGAAATATCAAACGTACAAAATTTCAAGCTGAGAAAAACGGCAAAGTGGATACGCTTTTCTAAAAGCAAGCACCTAATTATGATGTTATCATACACTAGGTGGCGCTGTTTACCCTTTTCTGCAGTTATATTTAAACTGCCGTTCAGGAGTAATACTCAAACCTTTCATTGTTGGAAACTGCTAATAGATAGAGAGAAGTGCATGTCTCATTAAAACAAAAACAAATCTGCACGATTCCTATAATAGATCTAGAACCTACCAGAGTCCAAACCAAACCTTTGTCACATTGTACGACGATACAGTTAATTGTTATTGGATTTATCAATTTTTAATCGATCATGTGCGAATGATATATTGACTTGTCTTTAAATCTTTAGATATAAAAATCTCTTTCTGAGCAGAAAACAACTAAACTGTATACATTTCAATTTTTATATTATGTATTGTGTTGCTTTTTACGTTGCAATGTTAAAATTGTTGATAGATTATATTAAAGTACATAAGCAATCAATAAAAGCATAAAAGAAAAAAGAAGTCTTACTACAAATTGTTTTAGTCTCTTTTATGGAAATGGTCAAACAGCACAGTTCTAACTTGTTTTAGAGGCTTTTTGTATATTTACGCACATTGTTTGCCTCGAGTGGCATTTAGCGTGGTGTTGCTAAATGTTAAATAATAACTGAGGTGTAAAAACAAAATTGAAAAAAACACCGATATGTAAGTAAGAATGTCTTTAATATTCTGGTCAGTTCTAGAAATGTGGAACACAAGCGGAAAAGCTGCGGAGGGATACAGCGTTTATCTTTTTTTTTTTTTTTTTATTAAGCGGAGGCATAACACCGGTGTGGGCTGAGGTGTCCGGGGCAACATTAGAGTAAAGACTTTACAGATTTCCCGAACCATAGACACATTTATCCACATTTTAGGGTGATTTTATTTAAGGGTAACGAATCCTATAATAATTTAACAAAGAAACATAAATAATACATTTGACACAGTCACAGAGGTTGGACATTTTCAACGGAACAATGGTGAGTATGGAGACATGGCTTAGCATTTCTTAGCATGTTAGCTAGGCTCCGCTAGTGTCGGGCTGCTAGGGGTATCGCAATCACTCTATTTACTCCCTATATTAATGGCTGTGTTTGGTGAAATATTTACAAAGGAACAGAATAAAATCCTTTGACTTATAGTTTGTCGTGTAATAACCGTGGATAAGTCTGCCTCTCAGGTTTATCAAGTGGCGCTTCTCTTATTTTTGGTCATTTCTAGATTATAATCACCAGCTGGCGTTATAGGGCGCTTCTTGATTAGATTTTTTTTTTTTATTTGCGCGACTTTAATAATGTATTTAAAGAAAAAAAAACAGTTAAACGGAGTATTTAGGTAATTTATTTTGCGTGGTTGTAGCCTGCATGCTGAAAGGTTTGCAGCATGTTTATTTTCTTTAACCCGTCAGTGGGCGTGGCTGCAGCGGCATCGAGTGGCCCTGTAATAATAGTTGAAATCCACAGCCCCACATTTTTAATTTCGCAAGAAAGCCACTGCTGCTCGGGTTGGGTGGCACGTTTAAAAACCATCTTGTCATTCTACGCTTGCCTTTACCGCAGCATTTCTTGCAGACACATCAGGCAGGGTGGTTAGAATTTAGTTTGACATGCGCAACAAGCAAAACGGGTTCCATTAGACTGCAATTGCATAACAATACAGCTTGCATGTGGTTGTGAGCTGCACACATTAAGTTACAGATAGAAGCTGTTTTGTGGATAGTGCGTTTAGAGTTTGGTCTTTCGATTCTGGCTGAACCACCATCCTCACCCGTTACGTATTGCGCCATAACGTTCAACCGCATTCTGCTTCTGCTGAATGATCATCTTTGCCACCCCTCCTCTCGTGTCTTCCCTTCCCCCCGCATTGAACCAAAACATGTTTGGTGCAGCAGCCGCAGTGCATCCACCAAATCGGGAACTAACTCGTTCGATTAGCTGCCTATTTCCTGTCCTGTTTCTATGTTCCATTGATGGACCTGTTTCAATTAGATGGCCCACGTTGCTGTTGGTGTCAACTGACACCCATGCAACATGTCAATTTTGTGGGCTATCATCCTCTCTCTCTGACATGCTGCTTTATCAGTTTTATTTATTTATTTAACGATTCTATCCTGAAATGGAAAACATGAAATGGTTTGCATCCTCATCATAAGAATATATGATGTTTATATAACCTGTTTACATATAATTTTAAGTTTTACTAACACTTTTTGTAGGTAGCTGTATTGTCTGCTGTCCTGTAGAGCTGCATTGACACGCTGACACTTTCTCCACCATATGATTTATTTATTTATTTTTTATTTCATTTATTTATTTATTTTTTTGCTCTGGACAGCATGTGGATTTTCTGCAGTTCCCCACCCCCCAACCCCTCTCATCCCATCCCATTCCATCCAACAGGGTGACTCACTGATTTTGATTCAAAGAACACATGGCATTACCAGCACCTAAGGCTCTAAAAATGCTAGCTTTGAATTTATTTATTTTTGTATTTTTGAAAAAGGAAATTGTTTTAAAATCTTATTATTTACATTTTACTAAAGCAACAAGAAAATTGCAAGCTGTTTGCTACCTATTAAAGACGGCCTGCAATGTTAAGCTTTCTCCCAACATAAAGCAAAATAATGTCAGTGGTGCTGATTGTAATAATATGGCTTATTCAGCTGTTATCCTATAATTTTCTTAAGGATGCAAAAACCTTTTCTAAGCAGCAGGTAAAAACCTACAATCCAGGATGTTTTTTTTTTTTCATGAATTGAACTAAAAAAAATTGCTCAGAAAAGAATGATCCTGCTGTGATATTCAGTGTGCTACATAGGCGACCCTGTTCGTGTCTCCCTAATTATAGAAAGCATGTGTATTTTGGGCTGCGAAGAATTTATACCAGTCAGTCGTCACACTTTCTAAGCCTGAAGTGGACTCAGCAGCTGGCTTAGATAGCGCTCTTAAAAGTTTAACATCAGGACAGGATGATGTCTGAGATGATTTGAGGTGTTGGTTCTGATAAGTTAAAAAAAAAGGTTAAATGCATAGAGATATTATTTTCACACAGTTAGTAAATGTTTGCCCCACAGAAATAAATAAAACTTTGATATTAAGTTTTAGTTGTAAGGTTTCACTGTTTAAAAAAATAAAAAAATAGGTCTTGGATTAAAAACTGTGGTCCAGCTGCTATGTGGGGTTGGTGTCTTTTGACAAGGTGGAGCTTTCTGCAAATGTTTTCCTGGATTTATGGCTTTTTGAATTTTATTTAAGCCCTGTGATGAATCTGAATACAGAACCTTGTTGGCATGTTTTAATGTTTTTACTGAAGATGGGGAGAGAAGGTGTCTGTCAGGAAACTCCTTTTGTAACATTTGACATGTTTGATTAACATTTTGTTTAAAAAAAATCCCTCTATCTGGGGAAAGATTTAGCAAATTCATATTTTATTTTCATTACTACTAAATACGCAGTCCTTTTGATTGAGATATATATATTTCTAAGTACATTCTACTCTATGATGTAATTTAAAAAGAGCCTCTTGGGGCTGTCTGTGCTTCACTGATGTTTTATACTTTTGTTTACAGGCCGATCAGCTGACAGAGGAACAGATTGCTGGTGAGTTTGTGCCTTAATTCGTATCATAATTTAAGAAACGGACTAGTGTCAAAGATTAGAAGAAGCAAACGATCAATAACAAAGTCATTTAAATTCTGACTCTACAAGTATAGTTATGTTCTAACCAGGGAACTAGTCACAGCTTTTTAACGGGTCTTATGCATGAATGTGAAGCTTTTTGGTTTTGAAAGAGAGAACATTTCATAACAATGGAAAAATCTTAATCAGAGCTGCGTTTATTTATTTATCTTTCATATTGGAAGTATTTTACATGACTATATATTCTGAAGAAGTTTCTACTCTAAAGTTGGGTGTCATCAAGTGTCCAAACTGTTTTCTTTATGTTGAATTCTTGTTTGTCTGAATCCAACTGTGAGCTTTGTTTCTGTTTACTTTCAGAGTTTAAGGAGGCATTCTCACTCTTTGACAAGGATGGGGATGGAACAATTACTACCAAGGAGCTCGGTACAGTGATGCGCTCCCTGGGACAGAACCCTACTGAAGCTGAGCTGCAGGACATGATAAACGAGGTTGATGCTGACGGTAAGAAAGTCAAATGTTTATTAACCAACTTATCCAGATAAAAAGAACAACTGCAGTAATTAAAATTCGACACTCAACATGTTAGATTTTTTTATGCGTTACTGTAGATTTGTGTTGACCACATCCTATTTAATACTATTACTAATATTAAAAAGAGCTATCTCGTTTTGTTTTGTTTTTATGTATGCTGCTTTCAATTAAAGTTGCCCGAGTACCAAATGAATGCAATTAACTTGCTTTTTTTTGTTTAACATTGTAGGAAATGGGACCATTGACTTTCCTGAGTTTCTTACTATGATGGCCAGGAAAATGAAGGATACAGACAGCGAAGAGGAGATCAGAGAAGCTTTCAGGGTTTTTGATAAGGTACTGCAGAAACAAGAGTATCTTATAACTTAACTTTGAGATGGCTTGGAAAACAAAATCAAAGATATTAAAATAATTCTAAATATTATGGGACAAAATTATCAATTTGGGTTAAAAAAGATGCAATGGAATTTTTCTGTACCAGAGTTTTATTAAATACAATAAAAGAAGGAAATACTGTTCTTGATATTTAGTACTTACTTAATATCAACGCATTTCGTATTGTTTTAACAATCAATAGCTGCAATTAAATATTAACATTTTTTTTGGTCATAGTTAAGATTAATCCTCACCTGTAGATTTATTTTGTATGCTTATAGTCTGGCTCTCCCTTGGATCTCCAACCTTTGGTTCACATCCTATGGCTTCGGTGTCTTGTCTGTCTGCTGGGATGGGGTGCCGGTTCCTGGGATTGGGTGGGGGTCTGGGATGTTGCAGGGTCTGGCCTCATCCTTGCGGGGGAGTCGGCTGGCTGGCTGGCGTAGTTATACGACAGGTGGGATACGACCACCGTGTCTGGATGCATCTCAGCATGTGGTGGGGGTCTGCCTTGCTGCCTGCCCTGACCCTGTGTGAAGCCTGTTCCTGCTGTCAGGTGGGAGGACACTGGGGGGTCTCTGGCACCTGTGCTTAGCTGGCTTATGTGCCTTGCTTGGCCGAAGAAGTTGGACAACCTGGACTGAGATTGCCTTTCAGCCATCGGTATAAGCAGTCTCATTCCTGGTAACTGCGAGCCCAGGCCTGGGCCTCATGTCCCTGTGGGGTCCTGCTGGGCAGGGGGTGCGTCCCCAGGACCTCGGACCCCTGGTCTCTTACCTGGCTCCGCCTTTGGCTTGACTGGCCGCCAGCCGAGCCCATGGGCTAGCTGCCCCGGTCCTATCGAACCTCGGAACTATCGCCTCTGGGTTGTGGCCCCTCAGGGGCCGGGCAATGGGTGCTCTTATCTGCCCCTTACTAGTGGCCATCCCTGCATCTGCCTTCCTTGTATCCTAGGGCCTGGGGTGCCTTCGGATATCGGGGGTTGCGTCGCCTCTTGTCCGTCCTAGGCCCTGTAGGGCCAGTCTGGGACCACCCACACCTGCTATTGAGTGCAGTTTTCGTCTGAAGAAGCTTTGTAAATCCTTTATATACCAGCATGTCCATGCATAAACACAATGGGAATTTGTTTCCAGGTGTTCACCGATACACACCAATACTAAATACTAAGCTACAGCTACAGATTTCTGCTAGCTTGTATTATATTGTATATTCACCATAGATTTTGGCTTTCACACACAAGGATATAAAAAGGATACCCACTGCCTTTTTTTGATATTTACCATGGTTTTCATTTGCCATTTTGCTGTTCTCTCTCTTTTCTTTATGTTTCATACAAGTGTGGAACTAGAACTCCTAGGAGTTACTGTATATCTACTGTATTGTCCATTTTCTCTTTTTGCTGTCATGTTTAATTTGTTATATTTCTGTTTTCATGCTCTTTCTAGTTTTGTTCTCTTCCTGTCTCCCCTTTGTTCTTGTCCAAACTAAGATTTCTCTTGCTTTTTGCAGGATGGTAATGGTTACATCAGTGCGGCAGAGTTACGGCATGTAATGACCAATCTAGGTGAGAAGCTCACTGACGAGGAAGTGGATGAGATGATCCGCGAGGCTGATATTGATGGCGATGGCCAAGTTAACTATGAAGGTGAGTCATCGTCTCTAAAAAAATAAATAAATAAATAAAAAACCCTTTGGCGGTTAATTGCTGGCAATTTTAATTTATTTTTTCTTCAAATTGTCATACCTGTTTTTTTTACCTCCTCTCAGAGTTCGTCCAGATGATGACTGCCAAGTGAAGAGAGTGCTGAAACTTCTCTCAATGTTGCTCGTCCCACTAAGATTACCGTTGTTTAAGAACTAAAAAGCAGGAACAGTTATCAAATGTCCAACACTTACCCTCTTCGAAAATTAAGATAAAAAAAATCTAAATCAATAACCTGTAGGATTTTTCAATGTGTGCTTCAAAACATCCAAATAATACTTCTAAGGTGTCTGTTTGAGAAAAAAAAAAAAAAAAACAACAACAAAAAACACCAACAGAATAATCCCTAAAGAAGTTAAAGGACCAAGCTTTAAGAGGGCCAAAGTCCTCCAACTTCAGACCAAGAATCTGCTGACTCACCCAGCTGCTGATTAATTTAGAGGAGAGAGCAACACCAGACAGGTAGAAGGATAGAAATTACATCTATAATCTGTACAGGGAAGGTGGCTTTTTAATTCTTTCCAAATAGTCTTTAACAAAGAAAACTGTCATGCACTTGTGTTAACTCTCTTTAAAAAAAAAAAACAAAAAAACAATTCGAGTACTCTTTATGCATGCACCCTTTTCGTGGCCGTCTCTTGTGACAACAAGGAGGCTCTGAACCCATCAGAAGTAGTGGTCAGCTCGTGTACACACAGGAGGTATATACATTAACATATAGCTATATATCTGTACAATTTGTGTCACTATTGATTATTGCAGGAGCAGTTAGTTGAGATGTAGGGTGTTTATTTGTGCTCGGCTGGAGGTGAGCGGCTTGGCAGAGTTCAGCAACTGAACAAGAACTTGAAAGGAGTCTTTTTCCTCGTGGGTTTATGATGTGGTGTTTTGAGGTCGCAGGCCTTATGCAGCCTGCAGTGCAGATCGGAGACAGCCGCACTTTGTGCTGTTTCGAAATGATTCTTGTGGGGGGAAAAAAAAAAAAGTTATAACTGCAGTTAATGCATTTGTTCTTCAAACAAATATGAAAACAAATCTTGATGTGATGCTTTCTAAATGTGTTCTCATATAAATGTAATGACAACAAACTTTGGTTACAAAATATATCTATATATTCGTGTATCGTAAAGTTTGCATTGCCTATTGTTCTAGTAAGAGATCTGTGACATGTTTCCTCTTCCGTTTTGAAATGTGCCATTATACTCTAAATACATCTCACCCTTGCAAGGCTCATAGATCATCAGAATATTATAAAGCTACTTATAACAAGTAAACTTTCATGCAGTTGCACTTTGGTATCAACCACGTGGATGTTTAAAAAGTTCTAAAAGAAGCAAAACAAACCAAATGTCACTGTTGCTGCTGCTAAAAAGACGCGTATGTTCCACTCATGTATTGTATTTGTGTCAGCTCTTCAATTTGTAGTCCAGTGAGCCAACTCAAGTCTGCTTGTTGTTTTACTGCACCAAATTCATATATTGTATATTTACAAATACTATTTATGGTGGGACTGTTGTGTTTATGGGAACCTATAGACGGGATATGCAAATGTTTTGTAGCAAAGATGTAGATGTGCATTTGGTTTAAGTGTAAGGTTTTCAAATTTTTGGCTTTAGAAAGATTTCGGGGGGGTAAACATTGAGCCAGAATAACTTATGATTTCTGCAAAGATTAAGTTTGAAATGCAGCTTTGAGGTGTTTTTTTTTTTTGTTTTTTTTTTTTTTTTTTTTTTGAGATGTTTGAGAAAAAATGTTTAATGGAATAACAACTGAAGGTATCTCACAAATGTAAAAATGTGATATATTTTCCATAAACCAATAAATTAAGCTTTACTTCACCTACATTTGTTTGGCAACCTTTATTTAAAATAAACCAGGCCTTGCTCGTTGTGCAGTGGCCTCCACCTTTAATGACAAAATGGGGAATTGTGCCACCAACCTTACGATAAATGAAGCTTTCGCTTACTTGGAAATATAATGCCTGAACAATACTGTACTAAGAAACTATCAGGAAATTGTATTTTAAAATGTACATGTATAATTTAGTTGTTGATTCTTTGTCCTTTTCAAAGATAGGTTTCACGGCACGTATTTTAACATTTTGGTTGATCGGTGTGAAACCCTTGATTTCTCATTCTTGACTTTTTGTCACTTTCTTTTAACTGATTTTTAAAAGGGAAAAGAAAATGCTCTTAGAATAATGTTAGAGTGTTGATCTTCATAAGCCAGGAATAGCACTTTGTCATTTCGCGCCTTTACTGTTAGGTTTTGTGTAGTTTTTGAACAAAAAGTAGAGCAGTCTGTAACAGGACACGTAAAAGCTCTTCAGTTTTCACCCATTTTGAAAATCAGGCTTAAAGAAATTCTTTCTCTTGGTCTCTTTTATCCTTGACAATAGAAAATTCTAGTTAAAAAAAGCAATAAGCAACCGAATAATTGCTTGGATTTATTTTGGTTACATCAATACATACTATATAATTTTTCATAAAAGCAAATAAGTCAAAATGAAATCACATATTTTAGAAGGTAATACAGAACTAAAAAAAAAAATAAATGCATCTGTAATGGTTGAAGTTTGTTTTACTGGTTTAAAATGATAGAATGAATAGTTGAATAGAAAAAAATAATCCCTAACAAATGGCTACAAAAAATAAGTATTTCCTTAAATGGGTCCGTATTTCCAGGTAGAGCAATAATAAGAATTTTTAAACATTTCAGACTTTGACAGCTTGTGTTTTCCACCAACCACAATCAGGAAAATGGTCGAGGAAGTAAAAATAAATCTCTTAAAGATCAAATGAATCAGTATAAGGTTGTCACTAAAGGCACAGCTTCAACAGGAGGATGATGCATAAAGAAGTGGGACTGGTTGTTGCCCTAAAATACCTCTCTGGCTGAGCTATAACAGAACTCTAATCCAGCCAGCCTCAGACTGGGTCAGGGCAGGGCCGGTCACTGTAGCCCTTCACTAGAGAAACTCTCAGGCACAAGTTATTTTTAGCGGCTCAAGAGATTGCTATAGGAGCCTGTAGTAATCCAGGTCAGCAGAGGTCATAACCTCTCGCACACAGACCTAAGCATCTCACCAGCTGGCCTAGTGCTGAGCCAATGGGGAGTAGTTTTATCTGGAGCAGGTGTATTTGATTGGATGTGAATCTACATACTAATTTTATGCTTAAGTGGATAAGTTGAATGAGTTTAGAAACTGGATCTAAACTTGCAAGACAACAGAATTACCAGCAGGTGTGATCTGCTTGTATAACAAGAGACTGGAGCGAAAAACGGTGCCAACACCAACGACTTAAGTCATTGAGATAAACGCAAAAGGCTTTAAATGTCTTTGACTGGTGCAAGAATAGAAACGTATTCCTGATTCGTAAAAACTGCTTTTTTTTCTTAAAGCATTTTTAAAATTATACCATTTTAAAGTTCTGAACAGGATTTGATCAGAACCATAGGAAGCTTGCCTTAAAACTGCCTTTCTTTTTTTCCATAATTTGAACCTCCACAGCTTTAAAAGACACAGAGAATTTTGTAATAAAAGCAATGCAGCTTACATACTCATTTCATTTGTTTCTGGTTTCTTCAGTCAGACAGATGTTAACGTGGGCAGTTGAAAGTTTTCCTAAAAACCTTTGGGTTTTATGACCCCTATTTTTTGCAAAGCTTTATGTGTTAATGAGAAACTTTGAGCAACCACAGAAATATTTTATGGTTTCCTGTTGTTGCAGATTTCTGGGTTTTCCCTTAAAGGAAAACATTTTATGAGAGAACGGCCCTAAATCATCATTGGTTAAGCAGCTGATACAATCTGCCATGCTAATTTAGGTGATAAATCAATGAAAAAGAACAAATTGGATTACTTTTAGAAATAAAATGTTTTAGCGTTACTCTTTATTACTACTTAGATTGAGGTTCCTTACCAGAACAACACGTCCTTTGTTTATTTAAGGGTTATTCTGTGGGTGACACTTCTGAACCACAGACCATACAGGACAGATTTACTATATAGCCATGCTACTATAATAAATGCATAATTTGATTTCTCTGTTGCAGGAACCATAAACCCCCCAAACCGAATAAAAAGCTTTCGAGACAGGTTTACAAATGGACCAGCAGAGGAAAACCTGGAAAAAATGTCATATCTTTGAAATTTATTTATTTTAAGCAGCAAGTAAGGGGAAGAATAAATACTGAAGTTTTTAAGGCCTACTTAGATTAAATATTCAAATTAGTAGAATGTCTAATTTGCATAAAAAACAGTAACGGATATTTACAAAAGCATTTGGGGAGAAAAGTCTAATCAATATCAGGGATGTGAACAACTTATATGGTTTTCTTGGACCATTGACGATTGGTCATAAAGTCAAACTGCTGCTGTGAGGAGAAGATTTGCAATAATGTTCTTTTGTGGGCCTATGGTGGAGCAGTTGGACAATGAAGGAGTTCAGATGTCATCCAACACATAGTGAAACTATTCAATTATGAGGGGCTGCAAAGGCGCAAGAGTTGTAAGCACTGTTGCTATGCAGCAAGAAGGTGTTTAGTTTGAATTCTAGCTTTTCTGGCTGTTTGCATGGACTATGCATGTTCCTCCTGTGCTTCCATGGATTAAGCCCTATGAATTCCAGCCTCCTTCCAAATAAAAAAAAAAACATGCATGTTTGGTTAACCGGTGTTTGGAAATTTAAAATTGCTATTAAAGTGAGTGTGTGTGCATGGTTATTTGTTCTGTTGGCCTCTGTGTTGCTCTATGATATGCTGCCTATCATATCCTGTGCCAACCTCCTTCGTTCTCAGAAAGAGCTGTCAATAGCAGATCACCAGATTTCACTACACATTCTTTAAAATTGTGGTATATTTAAAGAACAAATGGGAAAGAAGAAGATCCGTTTTTCATATTTTTAATGATAGTTTTAAAAAATTTAATTATTAAAGATAAATTTAAATTAACAAAGATTTAGTAGAAACCCATTAAATATGACGTTTGGTTGGTCTGTAATCTTATTTTTTGGATGATCAAAACATTTACATAGTCAAACCCTAAATTTCTCATCAATGGGAGCAAGAAGATAAGGCTTTTGAACAGCACATGTAAACAACATTGTGTGACTATATTGCAAATTGCAGGATGTCTGCTTCATTCTACAGTTTCAAGTAGTTTGTGAACAGCGAAGCATGAAAAAAAATCACAGAAAGCAGTTCAAATAAGTTAGAATTTTGCAAATACAACTACTGGTTATTGCTCTACTTCACAGATTATTTTTTCTCTCAGGTATAAACCTCAACTCTTCTCTATAATTGAAAAACCCATCCCCTTTTTCTTTTTTTATCATTGCTACTACTTACTATTTCTGCTTTTACCTCATAAACATAAACATAATAATGAAAAAAAATAAAAACTAATAAACATAACAGTGATTTGGAACAAAATGGATAACCAAACATAGTAAATGGGTCACATACGTGATGCAGTGAAGAAATTACAAATCATGGTTATATTAACACTAGATGGCGCTCTTTTGTTAGGTTCCACTAAACTGCTCTACTTAGGTCCAGTTCAGAAAATGTATTTGAAACAGGTCAAAGAAAAGGCCTTAAAAATCAAATTAAATGGAAAAGAAGTAAGTTTTATGAGACTGTTAGGAGCCTCCCATGTGTTTGGTTGTACACACCTTCTACCCATACATGTATTTGTGTAATGTAACCTAATTACCATCCTTTGCTCTAAAAACACAGGAAACTTTTCATTCTCATTTTTCTTCCAGGAGGCATTAATGTAAGAATACAGAAATAAAAGCATTAGATAAAAACCAAGAGATTCAATTCTGATTTCAGGAATTATGTTTATTTGAACTGCACTGTTATCTGAACATGTGTTTCCTTTAAGGAGTAGAGGTACTTATGAAAAAAAAAACACATTAGCTTTATTTGATTGTCTTACCTATTTTCTTTTCAAATGCAAATCAGAACTACACGTTTTAACTCAGAACATTATAGCTTGAACAGTAAGTGGCGTTTGTTATGCTCCTCAATGAGAAACCTACTTTTAAAACGCAGAGAGATTAGATTTCTCTAACAGTTAGGTGTGTCTTCTTTATTTAGTTTTACAGCCATTGTTGTTCCTGTTTTTAACAGACAGTTTTCTGTCTGTTATCTCACCATCCCTTGCTCTTAAAAAAAATCACAAAGTAGAAAGATGAGCAGCCATCCACTATGTGTTTAAACTTAATCTCAATCTGAGGTTTTATGTTAACCTATGATGTGTGGGAGGAAGTCAGAGTGCTAACTGTCTTCCTGTGAGGTTCTTGATATTTTGATCAGTTTTCATATACCTGAACATATGCGCCATTCTGTGCTTCACAACTACATGCTTCTTTCAAACTAAACATTTCATTAAAACCCTCGGGTTTTCCCATTTGTTGCTAAATGAATTTTTCTCAGTGCTTGCATTTTATTTTACAATTTTATTGAATTAAAGAAAATTGCAGATGTTGAGTTTTAACACATTTATTGTAGACCCACAAAAAATAGCAGAAAGCCAGATATTTTCCCTGTTATAGTTTTCAACCTTTTTTAAATCAAAAGAAAAAAAAAATATCACACTTGGCGAGACAACAACAAATCCCGCACATAGATGCTCGCCATTGGCATGAAACTCAAAGATGTAATACATTAAAACCTGTTTGACTTGTTTAACACGTTCTAAGGAGATCAAATCCTGAATGTTTTTCGCCATTCTTAAAGGAGCTCCAGGCCTCAAAAGTGGTAACAAGAGGAAAAACAAAACTTATTTTGTAATAACTGTAGGTTAAAAACAAAACAGTAGCCCAATAAAGAAACACTTGCATCTTTATACAGTGTAGCAATGATTTTTAGCTGGATAAGTCAAACTATCCAACACATTTAACAGAAAATGGTGTGTGAGTCTCTTGAAATTCTGGATGTATTAGAATCAGCTTCATTATTGTGTCATGCATATAATATATGCCCAGCACTACAAAGGGCTTATAAGACACTAAGGTCTAAATAGAACATTTTTTCAGACATTTATCCAAATAAACAATTCAGCTGTTTCTTCCAGGCTTTACAAATAAGGGAACATAACGTATAGACATTGATATTAAATAACAATTTATTGTTTCCATAGTCACTATTCTAAAACATAAGCATTTGTGAATAACATTTTCAGTAATAAAGCAAATACAAAAGGAAGTTTTTAGGTGAGAAGTTCATTTTAAGGAGGAACATGCATTTTACAGCAACGTACTGTAATGACATCAACTTATTATAATTGCAGAAAAGTTTGAAAACATGTTTCATAAATAAAATCAATACTTTTTCTGATAATTTTCTCATTCCTAGTAACACTTTAAGCAGTTCATTCCAGTTGAAACCTCATCCTGATAACTCTCTCTGTGCTAGTTGCCTTATCTCTTCACATTTCATGATGTGGTTCTCATATGTTTCTTTTTCGAGGGTCAGCAGAAGTAGTCTGGGATTCTCTTTTGTTTCTTTGTTTCATTTCTTGGAACTCACAGTTCATATCTATAATGGGTTCAGTATGCTTGAAACAACGTGTATCTCCACTGTTTGCT
This sequence comes from Jordanella pulchra, assembly GCA_034780135.1. Taxonomy (NCBI): domain Eukaryota; kingdom Metazoa; phylum Chordata; class Actinopteri; order Cyprinodontiformes; family Cyprinodontidae; genus Jordanella; species Jordanella pulchra. The sequence goes on along the minus strand of JAUZNJ010020254.1, from coordinate 1,460 downwards.
GTCTGACCACATTTACCAACAAGATGTTCTACAGTTCGTCTCTGAAAGGTCATTTTTACTGTGCTTCTTAAACATCTGTTTTGATTTGTTTTAGGCAACAAATTTCCAGGCACAGCAACCACAGGAGAGTTCAGTTCATAAGAACTTAAAATAACAATATCTCATTGATATATAGATTCAAATTAATGTTATTTTTTCAAAGTATATGTTTTGAGGTTTTTTTTTACTCTTATCTTAATATTCGAATGATGCTAAAGGTCACTGTTAAGTAGAAAGGCTGATTGTCAAACTTTATGAAGAAAATATCTAAAAAGTGTGGCATGTAAATGTATCTACACCATGCATGCTCTAATTCTATAAAATATAACCCATTAAAACCAATTGCTTTCAGAAGTTGCCTGATTTGTAAATAAAGTCTACTTTTTTAAAACCAGCTGTCCTGTTTTGCCTTTTGAGGTTGTCTATAGAAAATTAGCAAATAAACAACATCATAAAGACCAAGGAACACTCTTGACATATAAAGATATATATGTGGAAAAGTTTAAGGCAGGATTACGCTGTCAAAACAAACCTGCTTGCAAAAACTGACAAAGCTGGGCTAAAAGAGTATTTATCAAAGAAACAGCCAAGGGGCAAATGGTAACTCTGGAGAAGCTGCAGAGATGCACAGCTCAGGTGGATTAATCTGCAGGCAAGACTTTTAGTTATACTTTCTATTAATGTAGTCTTTCTTGATTGGTAGCAAGAGCGAGCCAGGGTTGAAAGCAAGTCAGAGAACTCCAATATCAACTATGCTGGGTTCACCTCTCATCCACGAAGCTTCCTCAGTTCTGGCTGATGCAGGAGCAAACAGGGATAAATAACCTGTATACTGCAGGTGTCACACCTACAGTAAATATAGAGGTGAAATATCTTCTAGAAAACTTACCTAAATTGAACATTTGAAGCTTAACTTATAATATTATAATAATATTTCAGAAAATTATGTAAAATGGAGCCAAACATTGTGATGTAACAATTCTGGTGTTTCAAAGGATAATTTAAAAATAAACATATAACAAACGGTAATAACACAATAGAAATAAAAAAAAAATATTCAAAATACACTTTTTTGAATTATAAAACCTGAAAAATGAAATGTTACAGTAAGTAAAAATAGGTCAAATTACAGTCTACTGTTTACTGCGATTTCACTCAACCTCCAAATGAATTGACAGATTCAGCAGATAGAAAAATAACAATTAATGGATGGAGAAGCCAAAATGTAAGAGTAAGAGTAGCGATACTCTATTGTCATGATAGGTTTAAGTGCGCTAACCCACATGCAGAACACCAACACGGAGACTGGAAAAAGTTAAAGAGTTTATTAATAATAAACACAGACTTGGGACAGAACGGGTCTTGGGTTCTGGTTCTGATTCTGGTTCCGGTTCGGGTCCAAGGGGGGTTCAGGGCAACTG
>JAUZNJ010020232.1:0-17199 GCA_034780135.1 Jordanella pulchra | reverse complement strand
TATATATGATATAATATTTGTTTTGCCAAAAAGCCGCCTTTGTGTCCCAGGAGTTGATCCGGTCAAATAGGAACCAGCATTTTTTAAGTGAGCTGTAAAGCTTCTGGATTTATGTCCAACTTGTATCATCCTTCCTTGAGCTTCAGATGTTAGCATAGAGTTTAGTGTGGTTGTTCTAAAACCAACCACTTCCTTCTTTAAAGACTCACCTGACTCCTCTATGTTCACTTGATCAGCAAACTTTGTCACATCATCTGTAATTTATCCTAATAACTCCTGAAGCTGAACAACCTGTTGAACTAAAGCCGTGCTGCCGGGGCTTCTTCTCCTGCTTGTCTCCAGTTGTCCAATCTGATCCGACACCAACCTGCTAAACCCTGTAGCTGATCAAAGTCTGCTGTGGTTTGATTAAATGTTATTAGGAAGGTGGAAAGGAGACTTCTGATAAGCCTTCAACAGAGAGACATGTTGATTCTCCTTATGAGCCCTCCCCCCATCACCGTGCGGCTCCTGGAGGTCTGTCTTCCTCAGCTTCCTCAAGTTTCCATGCCAGAATGACTCCACCCACCCATTGTTAGATCCAGCAGGGTGGTCAGCCTGAGGACCACCCAGAGTTAAAATCTGACCTCTCTTCACCCCTGATGTGATAGAAGAACACAGAACGATGGACAGAGCAGGATTAACTGGTGCTATGTTTGAATTTCTACTTCCTGTCTGTAGCTGAACCATCTTTGCTCTTAGTCTGCCAGTCTCTGCCCAATGGTTCCCACAGATTCTGTCAGATGATGCTGCCATTGCCCTGCATCACAGGGTATACCTCCTCTAAGGGAGCTTTCTCAGCCTGGTTCTGGTTAGGACCATCGTCTGCAGCATGTCTACTTAAAGAGGCAAACAGCCAAGCTTCCTCCTCTGATGGCTTTCTTTCCACCCATCCATGAAGCACAGATTTTAGCACAACTCATTTCTCCTGGTCTGAATATTTAAAAAAAATGAAGATATGATGTTATCGTTGAATTCTACAGAGGAGACATTGGTTCCAGTTCTGTATAGTTTCCACCTGCACTTCTCTCCATCAAAGCCCAAATAACCACCTAGACATCAGTGATTTCAACGCCTGTTTTCAGGCTGTTCTAGGAGTTCATTGCCTCTTAGCTGCGGAAACAATACAGACCCTGTATTACAGGGAGGATGTTTTTCTTTATGCGATCAATCAAACAAATCCTCTCAGTTATAAGCTTGTGCTGAGCAGAGCAGACTGCAGGGAACAGTTTTCACTCCACCTCAGAGGGTCCTTTAATTAATGCAAGCCTAATGTTGTTTGTTTTGTTCAAATATCAGATTTGATTTTTAGCTGAACTTTTGCATGGGCCGTGGTTCCCCTGAGGACATCCAGGACTGTCTGTAGCCTGAAGCCAAATTTGGATACAGAAGGAATAAAGAAAGAAGGATTAAGATTAAAATCATTAAAACAAAGCAAGTGTTTCTCTGCCAACTTATGTTCATCAGAGGATGAATTCCAGCAGCAGCCTTGTTATCTGTGGTCTTCCTTTCATAAACATCCATGTTCTCGTGTCACTGACATGATGCTGATCCAGGAAACAGAGAACAAATGACTCTTTATGACTTTAAAGGGAAGTTTGAATCATTGTTCAAGTTTAAACACGTTAAAGGAGAAGTTGAAGCAGAGCTGCCGTTGGTTTCCCTCTGAGTGAAGCAGCCCATCTGCTGGACATCATTGCTAATGCTAATCGGACTGTAGCAGTTCATTGTTCTCTTTTTCTACAGCGGAACCAAAGGGTTCAACTTCTGTCACAAGAAAACTACAAAAACCATGAAGAACAGCGACTCTTAGAGAACCTCAATGGTCTGTTAAGTCTGAGTCTGAAAGATGTTTCTGAGAAGCTGAAGGATCATGGACCCAGTGGACCTCTGTCCTCTCTTTGTCTGTCACGTTTTTCCTCTGTCCTCTCTGGATGCCGTCCTGCCCTCCAGCTGACTTTCTTATCAACTATAGATCAGTCAGACCTCTCTTCTCTTTGTCTTCAGATCTTCTTGTTGTTGTTCTAGTCTCTGTTTTTCTATCCTGTATGCTCTCTATGCTCGGTCTGGTTGAACTCTTCAGTGCCTGATGTTCTGTGGTGGAGTGGAAGACCTGGAGGTGATCCAAAGCCTTGCAGCATCCACCTGTTCTCAGACTCAGATATTAGCTTTTGGTACAGATTAGAAGAAGCTCTCATACCTTTAATTTGAAATATCTAACAGCTGGAGCTAAAACAACGCACTGTGGTTTCATTTGGTCCATAAGTCCACCTTGATGTGATCAGAAACCCTCTGTGGTGTAAACCCTCCAGTTCTGTGGAGATGGATCCAAAGTTCTGAAGGGACATCACAGGTTTACAGATGCTGACAGTAAAGCAGTAATGGGTATGGGTCCGTTAATAACGAGCTGTGGTTCACAATCTGCTGGGAATCTTCAAAGTACATCAAAATGTTCTGAAGAGGACGATCATTTAATCTGCTGTGGTTCTGATGCTGTGCTACCCGCCTGCTTTGTATCTTTCAGAGAGCTGCTGATGTGCTGTTGAATCATCATGGCCGCTCACCGGATCAGAACCACCACCAACACCACTTCCCTCCCTCGCTGCAAATCGGAGGGGACCCTGATTGATCTCAGTGAGGGGGTGTCAGAGGCCAGTCTGACTGAGGTCAAAGGTTAGCATTTACCACCTAGAAGCTAAACCACAGAGTACAACAAATATCTCAGAACAGGTCAGAAAATTATGAATATGCACTCTTTGTCAAAGGGATGCATAGTTAATGGTACAGTCGTGGTAACTAGTTTATCTATTCACATGTGGTTGTGTGGTACAGAAAGGAATGTATACCTACGTAATTGTTCACCTTTTGTCATAGTACCACTAGTAACTAATGTAGATGGATTTTTTCTCACAGGCAAACACCAATGGGGCATAGAGGTCTAAAGTAGACTAAACACACATGTTCAGCTTCCTTTAGTTTGATAAAAGTCAGTCCAACTATATTTCAAATTAATTCAGTTTATTTTTTATAGGTCCGATTCAAGGCACCTGTTGTCTCCAGGCTCTTTACAGAGATACCGTCAGATTGGTTAAAAGTTTCTATCAAGGAAAACCGGCTGATTGCATCCACTCATTGACGTACTAGACCTGTTCCTGGATGAGCTTGACAGTTTTTGCTGCATTTTGTTGTTGACACTTCAGCAATCCCTCACATGCCTTCAGATTTTACTTCACTTGTAAAGTAAATACAGCCCAATGTCAGTATGAATGTCAGACACTCTGTGAAGACCTCAGAGGTTTGTTAGAGAACCACATGATGACCAGAGGACAATACAGATAGTCAAGGAGAAAGCTTTGGGTTCAGTCATAAATCCCCAGCTTTGAACACCATGTTAAGTGAATCCATAAAGGAAAACAGTAGAGTAGACCTAAAACCTATGGATATAGGGAGTTACTTCAGTAGACCTTCAGCTGTAAATGTACAAATTATTCAGTCAAGGAGCTAAATATAAAAACAAATCCCACAAAGGACCCTGACTTGTCGGCGTAATCACAAATAAGTTTGTGACAAACTATACAAAATTGGAAAGGATGAATTCTTGTTCCCAAATGTGTACTTTAATGTTTTGCTGAGTACTTTTTGTTTGTAGCTTTGGAAAGGATACCAACAGATCTATTTTGGCTGTCTGTTTCAGTGCCTTCTCCGAGTGCCTTACGATTGGATACCACCGCTTCCTTTGGCACAGCCAGGGAAGTCGTCGCGATAAAGGACTACTGCCCTTCCAGCTTCACCACTCTGAAGTTCTCTAAAGGAGACAGGCTTTATGTGCTTGACTCATCGGGGGGAGAGTGGTGGTATGCCCACAACAACAGAGAGATGGGTTACATCCCTGCAGCGTACGTGGAACCCATCAACTACCGAGACTCGTCCTTCAGTGACAGTGGGATGATCGACACGGTGGGAGACTGTAATGAGGACGGGGCCAAAGAACTGGACTTGTTAGGAGAGTGGACAGGAGTGATTCTAAAACCAACCACTTTTCAGAACGGGAATCCTTTTGCTCCAACCCATACCTCCACAAACCCTTTTCTAAACGGGGGCTCTAGCAGGCCACGAGATCAGACTGTGAAACAGACTTCAGTTGACCTCCTTCTGTTTGATACTCTCTCTTCCTCTGGTCCCAGTTCTACCAGAAACACTGGAGACAATGGTTTTAGTGGAAGTGTTTTTAATTTGAACCCTCTCAGTCCCACTGTAGGCCAAACCTTTCAAAGAGACAATCCTTTTTTTAGAAGTAAGCGTTCTTACAGCCTGTCTGAACTGTCCATCCTTCAGGCTCAGACAGACACTCCTCAGGTTTCCAGCAGTTTCTTTGGAGGACTTAAAGCTCCAGCACCAGAGCAGTTTCAGAGCCGGGAGGACTTCCGCACAGCTTGGCTCACCCATCGCAAGTTGGCTAGGTCCTGCCATGACCTGGATTCGCTGGGTCAGAACCCAGGATGGGGTCAAACTCAACCCGTCGAGACTAACATTGTCTGTCGTTTGGACTGTTCAGGTGGTGCAGTGCAGCTTCCAGACACCAACATTAGCATCTTTGTACCTGAAGGCCATGTGGCACCAGGGGACACGCAACAAATCTCCATCAAAGCTCTTCTTGATCCACCACTCGAGCTCAACAGTGACCGCTGCACCACTGTCAGCCCAGTGGTAGAGATCAAACTCAGCAACATGGAGACCAAAACCATCATCACTCTGGAGATGAAAGTGTCGGTCGTGGTGAAAATGGAGAGCAGACAGACAACAGAAGTCTTATGTGTGAGATGTGATTGTAAGGAAGGTCCATACACTCCTATCCCACAAGCATACATGTACGGGGACACGGTCCAGGTGGGCCTGGATAACCTTGAGCCGTGCATGTACGTATGTGTGGTGGCCCAGGCCCAGTCTGTACTTCCTGAATCCACAGTTTGGGAGAATGTGGTTAAAAAAATGACCTTAGGAGTTTATGGTCCAAAACACATCCACCCGTCTTTCAAAACTGTGGTCACCATGTTTGGCCATGAATGTGCTCCAAAGACCCTGTTGGTGAGTGAGGTGGGTAAACAGGCACAGGCTGCACCACCGGTTGCTCTACAGCTTTGGGGAAAACACCAGTTTGTCTTGTCAAAACCTCAAGATCTCCATGTTGGCGTTTACTCAAACATGGCAAACTACGAAGTAAAGGCCACTGAGCAGGCGAGAGTGGTCCGGGGCTTCCAGATTAAATTAGGTAAGGTCAGCAGGCTGGTCTATATGATCTCCTCACGCAACGTCGACGATGTTTCGGACTTCACCCTCAGAATCCAGGTCAAAGATGACCAAGATTGTATTCTGGCTCAGTTCTGTGTCCAAACACCAACACCGCCCCCTAAAGCAGGTCCAAAAGCATCGGCGCAGCGGCGATTCCTCAAGAAGAAGGAGGTCGGGAAAATCGTTCTGTCTCCTCTTGCTGTTGCCACTAAATACCCCGTTTTTCAGGACAGGAAGATAAACAACCTGAAGTTTGGGAAATTAATCAAGACAGTGATCAGGCAAACCAAAAACCAGTACTTGTTGGAGTACAAAAAAGGAGATTTTGTAGCTCTGCTGAGTGAGGAGAAGATCAGGCTGAAGGGCCAGTTGTGGACAAAGGAGTGGTACATTGGGTACTACCAGGGTAAAATGGGGCTGGTTCATGCTAAGAATGTTCTAGTGGTCGGCAAGGTAAAGCCCATTTACTACAGCGGGCCTGACCTTACAACCTCATCACTACTGGAGCAAATTCTGAAGCCCTGCAAGTTCCTCACATACATCTATGCCTCTGTTAGAACAATACTGATGGAGAACATCGGGAACTGGCGAGTGTTTGCCGACGCTCTGGGATACGTCAACCTGCCTCTGACGCATTTCTGCCGCACGGAGCTGGACAGCGAGCCGGAGAGGGTGGCTTCGGTCCTGGAGAGGCTAAAGGAAGACTGCAACAATGCCGAGAGCAAAGAGAGGAAGTCCTTCCAGAAGGAACTTCTGACTGTAAGTTAACGCTTTGGCAGCATTCTAGCATAAAACCCTTCTAACCACAGACTCCTGTTTTTAGCATTGGACACTTTCATCCTTCATATGTTCAGTTTCTCTCAGAGAACAATCTTTCCTTATGTTTATAATCCCCCTGCAGCTATTAAAGCCTGGAGCTCCAGGCTGTGATCCAGCTCTGCTAATTCTGCTGGGAGTGCAGTCGATAACTGCTGTGTAGGCAGAGAGAGGGACCTCAGGAGCTGTGGAAGACAGCAGTTTCACAGCGTAATATGCTGATCTGTTAAATCCTGTTGATCTTTATAGACAAACAAATCAACGGTGGGAGAAGAACCAGTGCAACCACTGATGTTCTGGTTCTGACCCAGTATAGGTTGGTATCTGTAGTCTTTGATGCATCTGGCCTTTGGCTTCATCTTTTTGTCTTTTAGAACAAAGCTGCTCCTTTGCCATGTTTGAAAAGCATTAGCACAGCTGAAACGATACCCAGCTATCCATAACACCAATTCATGAGTTTCATGAACATAAGCAGGACATCAGGCAAAAACTTGTTCCTGTTTTCAACAGATTCAGAGGTGGACCTGCTGATGTTTTCTGGATCTCTGTGCTGCTGCATTCAATGATGTCCTAACTTTCTCCTCTTTAGTGCAGAATAGTTCTAACCAGCCACGCTGGAGGGTTCCTGTTTCATATTGGTCAGACTTTGACTAGGCCACATTCAGAGGTGAACCTGGGCTTTAGATACTCACCTGCTGCCTAATCGGGTTAATCTTAGTCCTACTGAAGATGATAGAGCAGCTATCGTGGTTCTGGTCATGATGGACCATCATGCTGACAGCTTCATGTCTGACTGTCAGTCATGAACGACTGTTTTTCCTGTTCACACCAGTCGGGCCTAAAAGATCCACTTTGGTCTTTCAGGATATTTCAGTTTCTTTCTTCTTGTCGAATAAAAAAAAGACTTTGATTCTACTGGGTTCTGCTGGGCTCTTTTCAGACCCCATGGTACCAGCTCAGGGTGGCTTTAGGTTCTCCACTGGTCCACCTCTGGCTGTTGGGAACACCCTGACTGTTGTTGAATTTCTTTGGTTCTTACTGAGAACTCTGGGCCTGCTTTGTGTTGTCTGACATGTTGTATTTAGTGTTTTTATTATTTTACAGGTCTGGTAAACATCACAGATGTATGTGAAGAAGAGAAGCACCTAAGCAGTTAATTGAGGAACATTTCTACAACTAGTTGATTTCCATGTAATGCTTTGTTCCTCTTACTCATTGAAACACCCATTTGAAGGGCAGCATCTTTGACAGCAGCAAGGCCTCAGACATGGCATACCCCCCACGCCCGTGTTTGTCTCCTTGGACAGGCTTTCCAAAACTGATTTTCCCCTCAGAGATTAATAAAGTATGATTGAATTGAAAGCTGCCTTTTCTATTCATTCAGTTTAACTCTGTTCAAATTAAATTAATTGAATGATCTATAATGTGAAACAGGAAAATGACCAAAGTAAATCTGTAGGGAAGTAGATTTACTGTTACTGAGCCGTTTGCATATAGCTTCTCCTCTAAAACATTTAAATGGGTGTTAAGCTGTTTCTCACAACGTTTCTCCCTCAGCATTTAATCCTCCTGACGGAGGTCAGATCTGTTCCAGAGCTGAAGTCACTCAGAACAGGAACACTGTAATTTACCAAGGTTGTAAACACTAGTTAAAGAATTTATAGACAGAGCTGTGGTCTGGAGGAGAACAAAATACAAGGTGGCAGACAGAAATAGACTGGGAGGCTTGACATCTACAGCTACAGCTATGGCTACAGCTACGGTTAGAGGTATGGTGTTGTGATAATTTAATATATTCATTATGCACCCTGGTAGTGATGGTAAATATTTTATTCACTCAAATATTACTCTGGTCGTGATATATTGTTTATCAACACACATCTTGTTGGCTGCGTGTTAGAACAATAACTAAAAGTGTAAATTGAGCACAAATCATGGTCCTACAGTTAATTCTGCACATATATAGAATAAATTCACCACAACTTCCATTCAAAATATAAGAGTTTATTAACAAAAATCATTCAGCTCCAAGTCAAACATGTTTCAGTTTAACACTCTTCACTACAGCTATGGCTACATCTACGGTTACGCTACAGCAAGCAGCAGATAGCAAGTGGCAGGTAGCAAGCAGTAGGCAGCAAAAAGATCCTGAGTTCTGTTGGGCAACTTTTCTTTACCAGGAAACATGAAAACATTTTCTGGTTTCACTGCATCTGTTTTCTGCGGTTTAAATGGGTGCAAATTAAACTGGAATAATCTGTGGGATAGCCTGATGGTAAGCAGAACCATTGAGCACCGTCTCCACCAGTTACATGGTGACGGCAGCATCATACTATGGGCTGAAACAGGGAAGGTTCTACAGTGAATATGGAGAAAAACGACTGAAGCTGAACAGACAGCAAAGCTGGAAGCTGAACCAAGATTGATCAGTTGGTTTCCATAGGAACGATGGAGCAGCTGATCTCTGGCAAAGCAGTCAGACCTGTTCACTTTGATGTGCTCAGCATAACCAACCCTGCTGAGCTCCTCTGCCCTTTGTTCTGTTGAAAGAAAACATAAGAGGGGTGTGAATAGTTTTTTGCATGCTGTCTATAGCTGGTAAATTTGTTAACTTCTGACTGATGGTCTTTTAATCTCCTGATGTGTAGATCAACCCTTAGAACAGAAGCTAAGCTCTCACTGTTTATCAAGCCTTTAAGTTTTTAGCACATCAGTCCCTCCATCCCATAATAAAGCTTGATTCCCTCAAAATCCATTCAGGGATTCTAATAGTACCAGAGAACACAAGGCTAATCTAGCTCCTATATATAGTGTCTCCATGTCCTCTTGCTGATTGGTCCATTGTGATCAGATCCATTCATTTCCTCCAAACAGGAACCAGAATTTGCCCAAAGCTGGAGTCCATCAGAGGTTCTCCATGATCAGGTCAGTGTGAGCAGGAAGAAGGGAGGAAGCTTCCTATGATAGTTCCTTTAGCATAGAGACCTCCTTCTGCTGCCATCTGCTGATAGAAGCTCTACGCCTTCCCACAATCCTTTGCTAACAGAATGTATAGGCCCAGCCCACCCCAGAGTGGAAGAGCAGTTCATTATTTTAGATGATGATGTTCAGACCTTTCTGTGCTTTGGGTTTTATAACGGAGAGTTTAATTTAGAGAGTTTCCACTGTTCCAGCATCATGTGGTCCTACTTTAACTAGACTGTTCCCATCCCATAATGACATCCACAAGGCTAAAGGACAGCAGTCTGTAGCTCTGTTCCTGCCGGAGTTCTACTCTGGGCCACATGAGAGGGGAAGAGATAGGAGCTAAGAGCTTGGAACGGGAGCTAGGAAAGGATCCTGAACCTGAAGTCAATAGCTTTACCCTCATAGCTCAGTGATCTCAATGTTATTGTGAAGATGATTCTTGGCAGATATGATCCTGCTGTAATCCATCATCAGTGATTTCCAGTGGTCAGTATGGTCAGCAAACACACAGCTCCACTGTGCTGTTTAAATTAGGCTCTAAGTGGCCCAAAGTTCTGACACCAGCAGTAGGATGGACCACCTTTTACCACTGTTAATGTTGCTAAGATGAAGATGTCGGGTAGATGCTGATGGTGTCTGCTGTCAGCTAACCTGTGTGTTTCTTCAGTCTGCTCCTTGCTTAACCCCAGTTCAATAGGGTTGGTATTCAGAGGGGCTATTCCACATTGGTCCATTTTAGTGATGGTTTCCCTCCATTTCTTCCCTGAACCCTGACCTACTTCATCATCATCATCATCATCCCATCGAGTAATGATTCACACAACCGTCTCTAACTGAATGGTTTCTTTTGTCAGACCTCAGGACCAGCAAGAATAACGAACAGCCCTGAAAATAAAACATCACAGTTTGTTAATTATGATTTAAAACTGTTTTACTATTAAAGTTTCATACTCACTGATCTGTTATAGGTAATGAGCACATCTGTATTAGCTTTACAAGCTACAGACTTTAAATTCTGTTCGACGCTTCCCTCTGAGAAAATTAAGTCCTTTACGTTTCCAGCCGCCTGTCTGCCTCCGATCGGCTGAAGTCCACCACAGATCGATTCACTGTCGTAGATTTAAAGACGCGTTTCTTAGGTGATAAACTTGACATCCTGTTGAAGATCTTATTCTAGTGCTTCACAATAAATGAAATCTCAATAGTCCTCATGCTCTTCTACCAAAAGTGTGCTCTACAGAACGGGTGAGGACCATTTAGAACCGGTGAGGACCGGTAACCGGTAAGGGCCAGTGAGGACTCGTGAGAACCCATGAGGACCGATTTGAACGTACAAATGAACGACAGAGACAGCTTTACTTTTATCAGCTTTTATTTATCTTCCTGAGACTATAAACACTAATCAACAGTTAAAATGAAAGTTCAGCCTTTATCCTGATGTGAGCCCACTTCCACACTGAGTGTTAGTTTCTCATTGGCTGGTCAGACTGATCAAAGCTGACCAAATACGATCAACAGCCGTTTAAATCCATGAATCTTCACTGTCACTCTTAGCAGTGATATTTTGGTTTGATAAAAACGATAAATAAACAGATCTTTAAATGCAGACACACAAATTCTGTCTGTTTCTGAAGTCGACCAAGTAACTGATATTTCTAAAACTTGCGATAATCTCTAGATCAGCCTCCTCCTCTCCTGCCTGCAGTCATACAGGCATCATGCTTCTGTTACACCTCAAATGTTTCATCTTCCCCCTCTGCATGGATCCTCCTGCTTCTATGTGCTTGTTCCTAATTCTACAACCACAACTGTGAAGCCGTCTACAAGAAGGGACAGAGCAGACTGGACTTCCTCAGGAAGCTTAGGTCCTTCAGTGTTTGCAGCCAGATGCTGCTGATCTTGTATAAGTCTGTTGTGGAGAGTGTGATCTCTTCATCATCTGGGGTAACAGCATCAGAGCAAATAAAAAAATTCAACAAGCTAATAAAGAAGGAGTTCTAGGGACTTCTATGGAACCTGTGGAGATTATTTCACAAAGAAGAATTATACATAAAGAGAAGAAGATTATGGACAACAGCCAGCATCCTCTTCATCATTCAGTGAAACAATTACAGAGTGTCTTCAGTCAGAGGCTTCTCCAGATCAACATCAACCGAATGAAGAAACCCATCTAACAGTAGCAACATCTTTTCATTTCCCTTTGGGATCCATGAAGTATTTATGAAGTTAATGAATTAGAATTTAACCAGAATCTGAAAAAACACAATTAAAGGTTTTCAACTGAAGTTTGAATAAAAAAAAACTGCTTATTAACAGAAAGAACATTACAAGTCAAAACAAAGACAGATCCCAGAGAGAGACAGAGGGTTAACTTTTATTCATTTATTCCTTTCTGTTTTTATTAAATTTGTTGTTAACAATTAAATCCATTAGAAAGCTGGTTGTGTGATGCTAGAGTTTATCTCAGCTGAGCTAATGCAGTTTTTTTTGTGAAATGCTTCTTATTAATGTAAATATAAAGTCCTACTTAATTATTTATTTAAGCCAAAGATTTAAGTATTTTAAAACGAGCCCCTAATTACCCCTTTTATTGGGTAATTATTTGTTGTCCAGTTTACAAGCATTGAATATTTGTGCTGTAAACTGATCCTTGTTGGGTTTGTCTGCCCTCAGCGGCAGGCAGGCACAGGCCCATCCTCAGGAGCCAAAGTTCAGACTCTTATCCGCCGTCACGGTCATGTGGCGTGTTCAGACAGCTAGCGGTGGCTTCATGCCTCCCAGTCATTAGTAAAAACAGAGGAAAGAACTATTGGGAACCAGCTGAGAAGAAGCAAACAGAGTGATCCCTTTGTTCCAGCATCTGGCTTCAAGAATTGTTCCTTTCTTCCTGCTGTTCTTCCCATGGCCGCTCTAATGACACGGCCATGGTGCAAATATCTGCAGAACATTCAGTGATCGGTTAAATCAGTGGAGAGGTTCCCCACATTCCAGCTGCTAGAGTTTACTTATGTTTTTAACTAGATTTGAACCACAGAATCCAATCACTGTGAGACTGAGAACATTTTTCTTTCTGAAGTAGTTTATAGTCTACTAGCAGAGAGTAAAAGTCTAGTTATAAACGGCTGCTTTTTGCTCAGGATTTATTGGTGAAATCCCCACAAACATTGAGTTGTATTAGACATTAAGGGAGTGTAATGTCTCAGCAAAGTTGCACTTTTCCTGGAATCATGGCTGTTGGGGAGCAGGAGGGAGTATGACTGTGTTCAGGCTTCCTTTGTTTTCTAACTGTGAGCTCAAATTCAAACAAGTCTCCACATGAAGGTCCCAGGTAGTGGCACTGTCCAAATGGAGGAGCTGCAGAGGAGCCGGATGCTTGCTAAAGAAGTGTTTGTTGATGTTGTCAGCGGGTGGTGGCGAGCATCCAAGTCCTAGATCTGCCTGCAGATGTTTCCTGTCTCATTGTTCAGAAACTAAACACAGTTCCAGTTGTGGACCTGTAGGCGCCTGCGCTGTGTCCAGCCTCATTGTCCTCCCCGTCTAGCGATCACATTCTTCAGGCAGGTGAAATACTTCACACCACCTCCGATGATTAATATACGACTGGTTTGGGTCGGATCTGCTACCATGGCCTCACTCTGCTGAAATACTGTGAAAAGCTTCCCTTTGATGGACATTCATGCCATGGGATGGATTTGGGTCTGTGGGGATCAAACTGTTCTCGATTTAAGCTGAAGCATTAGACAAATATGACAAAGAAATATTAGGACAGAAGATCCAATAGTTTGGATCGTGGTTCTGGTCGGATAAACAGAAATTTTAGCGCATTTTTTATAATTTGTTATATTTCTAATGCGGATCCAGATTTTAATTGAAGCCCCAAACTTCAGGGCTTCCCATATGAACCAGTCCATCTGTTAGGTTGGGTTTTTGAACGCAAACATAATCCCTGAAATACCTGAGAACTGTATTTGGAACAGATCTCACAGGCTTAACTTTAAGCTCCCTGGTTGGTCCTAACCCATTTGTTCTGTAACCAGAAGGTGGGTCAGAGCCCGGAAGCCCATCAGTTTACATGAGATAAAGAGCAGTGGTCAAACCAAACAAGAATTTGGCAAAGGCCTGTTGGTGGGTCCTCCATGATAATAAGGGGGAATTTATACAAACATTGTATCCTAAATGTGATCATCCAAACCAGACCATTTGTGGACCGGAGAAAGTCCAAAAGAAATCAAATTGTTTGCTTGTTTTCTAGACCATAGAGTCTTTACATCTTCCTCAAGTTATGTTATCTATCAGATATCATCTGGTTTGTCTGTTCCCTGTGATAACTGTCTTGCTCACCTTTTTGGACAAAAGCAGAGCCTTTGACCCTCTGCGTTACTAGCAGCCAGATCAGATAGAGCTGAGGAATAACAACCACTTCCTGTTTCAGGGGGAGGACTCTGAGGACTGGGGCAGATAAAGGGGCTCCACCATCTCTGAACACAAACTCTTAGTTTTCCTCCTCTGTCATCTTTGGCCCTCTTCACTTCCTGTAGCTCCAGTGGCTGGGCGGAACGGTCAGCTGTTTAGAACTGCTCCCCAACTGTCAGGAGGGGTTCTGGAGCCGGCCAAGGAAGGCCCAGTACTCAGAGTCTCCATCTTTGATGAATCCAAGGTGTTGGTGACTGATGGAGAAACCAGGAGGCAAAAACACAGGAAACAAGCAGCTGAGGCGGAGGGGGGTGGGGTGGTTGGATGTGGAGGGCCATGGGGAATGAAGATGGAATGGAGACATTATATAAAGCAGACGAGTGAGAAGATTGTCTGAAGCTGAACGGAAAAAATAGATGATGAACTAAATAAGTAATTTCTCTACTGGTCAGTGTGTGCGTGTTTGAGTGTGTGTGGGAGGGGGGGTTCTGCCAGGTACTTCCTGCTACTTTTGTCCAAGCAGCTCTTACATTTTTACATTGTTTCTGCTCAGGAAACGATGAAGACATGGAATCCGTTGTGGGTTTTTGCTGCATTAAGTTTTTATGGTAAAACCTGGCAGATCACAAACACTTGTTCAGGGAGATTTGATGAAATTGAGACTTTTATTACGAATGTTTCAGAAAAAAAAATCAAGAAAGTTTGGTTTATGGATTAGTGGAAATGCTGAGGCCACATCAGCAACGGCCCACAGAACGGACTGACGCAGCAGCTACCTGCATGGCCTGTGTGGAGGATTTATAATGCTTTTAGGATGTCTGCCATCATGGCCTCTGTTTACAGGCAAACTTATACAACCCGCAGCAAATAAATAAAAGTGTTGCTCTGGGAGGATTTTTATGCACAGGATTTATTTAAAAGAAGAACAGAAAAGCTCTGCTATGATAGGAAATGTTTGCTTTAACATCTGGAGGCTCTGGTTAGAAAATAATGTTTATGATTTTAGATCAAATATTTGATTAAATATAATGATCAACTAGATATTAAAGCCCTGTGATGTCATTCAGTCTGCAAGATAGAAGCACATTGATTTCTACAGAAGGAAATTATAAGAGGATATAAATCTTTTTTAACACAAAGTTGAAAGCAGGCCTACAGCTACCAGAATACCTGAGTAATACCGACCCAACTAATCCAGTCATTCCCAAACTTTGTTCTTAAACAGTTGGTGAAAACCTAATTCCTCATAAAAGGTCAGGATGATACTCTCTTGTCGGGATTTCTTTATAGGGAGTATAATAATAATAATAAGAAGAATCACTCTAAATAGAACCGCTGTACTCCAGTCAGGCTCTGCAATGCGGCTTCTAGGGATTCATATTTTTGTTTATCAAATCAAACTTTACTTATAAAGCGCAAAGTGCTTTACAAGGTAAAACGGTTTAAAAACAAGCATCACACAAAAGGTTTACATAGTTAAGAGGACAACAGAAATACACACCTTTCTCACAGTCACACACACAGACAGCACCACCCCTAGCCTTCCCTTTGCAGCATGACCTCTAACCCCTTTGTCGCTCAACTGAAAATAAAGATAGTAGGACTTGAACCTGCAACCACTGCATAAAGGACTGGAGCATCCAAATATGGTCACGCTCTAAACCACTACACCAGGACATTCCCCAAGTGAAACCATTTTAAATCTGTACCTGAGAAGCCCTCCAGCCTTTTCAGTCTAGTGTGTCAAGGACGGAAAGTTTCTGAGTGTCCAAATTACATCTCAGGTCGTTGGCAATCTTTCAAAGGGATGTCTCGGTACTGTTGTTTGTCCTTAAACCAGATTGATATTTTTCTAAAATATTTTGTTAATTCAAAAACTCATTTAATTGAACAAAAACTATTTTTTTCAGAAGGGGCCTCACCTCCGGCATTTTAAGGGCAGATGGAAAGACACCCGTCTGAAGAGCATCATTTAGAATGGTCAAAAGCTCAGTCTCAAAGAAACCATCAAATGTTTTTAAAAGTGGTGTGGGAATGGGATCTGAAAGGCAGGTTGTTGGGAGAAAACTCGACCAAGCATGTTTGCATCAACCAGGGCAAAACTCTCCAGGGTTTCCTTGGGTAAAAGCAACAGTACAGATGTGTTAAATTCAACATTAGGTTGGGATAGAAAGCTGGATCTAATATTACTGATCTTACTTTAGAAGTGGTTTGCGAAGCCTCAAGTGCATCTGATGCTGGAATGGGGCACATGTTAACATCTCTGTTTATTAAAAGATCAATCGTTTAAACAAGGAATTTTGGATTGTTTTTATTCTCTGTGAGGAAGTTTGAAAAATAAAATGTTCTGGCCTGTTTAACTGTTTTATTGTAGATTTTGAGTTGTTCCTTAAATATCTCTAAATGAGTTCTTAACTTATGAAATGTTGGGAGGATGGATGGAGATGATGCAGGTTATTTAACACTGAGGTTCAGGCTTAGCTTCCAGAACCATCTGGACTTAAATTCAGTGAAGGTTCTGGTCCACTTTATAAACTCCCACAGGACCAAGCTCTAGCCTCCATCTGTAGACGGGCAAAGGAAGTTTTCAGTCTTACTTTCGGAGGGACTTCCTGTCCAATTATCCCATCAGTGACTGGTTCTGTGATGGAGTCTGAGCTGCTCTTCATTGTCTGGGTTTGGTATTATGGTACTGGCCCAGAGCTGTCTCACATTTTGGTCTCATCTTGTCTCCAGAAGGAGCACAGAGTCTACATTCCTGACTCCCATCCCCCGCCTCTCCCCTGCTCCCTTATCCTCACACTTCCTTCATATCCTGTCGTTCCACAAATTCCTGCGCATTCATCCGAGGCCCAAATTGGAACATTAAAGTCACCTTTGCTCTGTTGAGCTAAAAGCTGCATCCGACTGTCTGACTGCTTCTCTGTTCTTAGGACTGTTTGTGTTCTGGGCAGAGGAATTATTTTTAGGGAAGAGAGACATTTTGGAAAAGTATCAATATATGGGAGAGGTTATTTCAAACAGATTATTTTGAAGTGATTTCATGTTTATAAAGTAGAATTTTTACTCCTTTAAAGACCTTTTTTGTTTGGACCTTAACTCCCTGCATGAACTTAAAACCATGAAGGGTTCAGGGCAGACATCCTGTTAGTCTGTGGCTTCTAGTTGAAGACTCCATGACTGAACTGACCTGGTTCACTTAAAGCATCATTTCCAGTTTAATATCTTTCTGTTTTTATCTGTGGATGTAAATAAGCTCCCCAAGCAGCAGGAGTCAGTGGGAAGCAGTTCCTCCTTGCAGTGAGTGCCTGTTAATGTCTGAATGCAGCTAGATTTGCATGTGCCATGTATGTATTTGCAAATCCACCATGATGCACCGCAGGCTGGCTGTTCAGCCGACAGGTTACAGAGATCAGCGAGTGGTGGGGCCAAACCAGTTCAGATGCAAACAGCCAATCAGCACGGTTCTTGCTTTTACTCTCAGGGCTATCCTGCAGTGAGTCATGACAGCGGAGACAACATTCAAATGACTAACTTCATCTGAGAAAAGGAAGCTGCTTTATTTCTTCTTTTTTTTAATTTTTATTTATTTATTTTTAGAATAATTATCTTGGTGCCAACTAGAGCCCAACAGATTTTGCTTTCACAAGTGGAGCAGTAGGGCTATCGCCATAG
>JAUZNJ010020231.1:0-42838 GCA_034780135.1 Jordanella pulchra | reverse complement strand
CCTGATTGGTGCTCTGCTGCTTTAAAAGCTGTCATGCTGCAGCAGTCAGGAGGCTTTTCCCCTCTCCCTCCTCAGAATCCAGTTGGTTTGGATCTTATGGATCTTTGGGCTTTTGGTGGGTTTGTTTGGCGTTTGCTTATTTCTAATTGGTTATGGGTTTTGTATTAATCTATTTTGGTTTGTTATTTCAGGTAATCCCTTTTCAGGTTTTATTTTTTTAACATAATTTAATACATTTCATTTTTCATTTACTTAGAAAATCCTTGTGTGGTCTCCATTAATGTTACCCCACCAAACGAGCCAGGTGGACGTAACACTAAGAATAGAATAAATATAAACATATAAGACACAGTAATTGCACAATTAAAAAATTAGGTGGAATGAACGCTATTAAAAATAAATTTTTTCAAGTTATAAAACGTACAAAATCAATAGTTACAGTATGTAGAATAGGATAATCTTTTCATCAAGTGAAGTTACTCACAATAGACAGAGTAGCCAGAAATGTTACTCAAATAAGAGTAGTGATACTTTATGATATTTTTTCTCAAGTCAAAATAAAAAGCACCATGCTGGTTTTTATACTACAGTAATATAAGAGTACAATAATTTGATTCTTCATTGAGGGAAACTGAGCTGCACTGTGGCGCAGTTAGTGGCTCTGTTGATCCAGCAAGAGGGTTTTGATTTTCCTGCATAGAGTCTTCATGTACATTCATTGTACAGGTACTACAGGTACTCTGGCTTCCTCCCACAGTCCAAAACATGACTGTGGGACTAATTGGAGTCTCTAAATTGGCCTTTGGTGTGGGTGGGTATGTGTGTGTGTGTGTTTGCATGATTGTCTGTAAGTTTTTTTCCTGTAATAGACTGGAGACATGTCCAGGGAGTACCCATAGAAAGTGGAACCCCGATGGATAAAGATAAACTTTATAGTGTGACAGTTATTTGCAGACATCCATCCATCTTCTCGCGCTTCATCCGTCAGGGTGCCTATCTCCAGCAGACTATGAGCGTAAGGTGGGGTACACCCAGGACAGGACGCCAGTCTGTCGCAGGAGAACACATAGACACACACATTCGCACACGTTCACACCTAGGGACAATTGAGACATGCCAATTAACCTAACTGGGGGAGGAAGCCAGAGTACCCGGAGAGAACCCACGCATGCACGAGGGGAGAACATGCAAACATGAAAACTCCATGCAGAAAGACCCCAGGCCGCGACCGAACCCAGAACAAACTGAAAAGAACTCATAATCATGAATGGTTTGAGAGATCCTGCAGTAAACAAGAGTGAAGAGGCAGTAAAAAGACATTACTGCAGTCAGGGCATCACTACGGGAGCAAAGTCAATGATATAGACCAGATCGGAAGAGAAATGTGAAACAAAGTTCTTGTTTTAATGCTATTTTATTGAAGTTTCAGCCACTTCTTAAAAAGATGAGGGTGTCCCATTTATCCTGGCCTGAGCTTGAGGACACTGACTCGGCTTTGTGGGACAGTGAGAGTGGCTGCTGACTAATTAATCCTCTTAGTCTTCTTCACTCCGCAACTTCGCTTCGTGGCAGTTGTTGACTTCCTTTCAAAAGAGCCCAGGTGGTGACCTACAATCCAGGAAGAGGGAGTTCACACACCTTTGATGGGAAGATAACGCCCTCTCTATAGTACAGAGGTCCTCACTCCTGGGGGATTTCTCTTAGATTAATCTTCATTTGCAGGAGTTACCTCTGTATTATGATATCTGTCTACTGTGCAATGGAGTCAGAAGTGGATTATGACAAGCTGGTTGCATCTATCCTAGGAGAAATGCTGGACTGGAGGAGAGAACGCATCATATGTAAAACAAGACAGGTTAGTAATCTGCTGGAGCATTTTACACTGAACAGTTACAATAAACCAGTATACACCACTCTAAAGGTAAAACAGGCATTGGAAACACACAGGCTGAAGATTTATATTGTTTTCTCCAATATCACGGCAACATTTTAGCTTTTGCTTTTAGATGTCTGTCACATAATCTCAGAAGAAGAAGATTGGTATCAAGTTCAGAGGCTTGAAGCAGGGGGACTAGGAGCCAGAAGGACCTGAAGGAGTTTAAATCTGCATAAACCAGCTCAAGGCTAATTTTGGCCACCAGATAATTGAGTAGGAGGCTCATAGCACACACTGTGTCAACATGTGGAGCAAATTAAGTTTTATTTTGAGTATGTGCTGCACAACTGAAAACTGCCTCAGGAAAAATTAACAAGTTCATGAGAATTTTTACGAAAAATAAGTTTTAATTTTTTCTTTTTACAGAATGAAGGTCCATTTGTAGTAGTTACATGAAAACCGGGCTAAAATTGAGCTCAGATTAATATGTACCCCTTTTTTTCCCTAAATATAATTTGAGTAAAGCTTTGTAAAGATTTTGTTTGAATTACAGTGAAAAAATCCAAAGTCAGTGCATCTGAAACTGTGAGCGATGTTCATAATGACACTTTAAAGTCTGCTAAGGTCCACCTTAAATCCTAATGCTTTCTTCAGAAGTGCATTGACACGAATGTCATTATTAAGTCTATTATTTTTCCAGGTTGCCATGGTGATGCTACAAAGAACTTAAACACATTTCTTAAAAGACAATGAACTACTGAAAACAAGTTTAAATTTATTGTGGGCATTGGGTACACATGTACCACCTCCCAGTCATACTTTCCTTAGTAAGCTGCACCTCAACTGCACACTTCATCATCCAGCTTCCTGCTACTATCCTTGTTGGGTATTTTATCATTCTGTTTGTGAGTAATGGTTTGGGATAACCTACGTTATTAATGACCAAACCAGCTCTGATGTGTTATGTTGGAGGACCCAGCTGTTTCAATCACACGGCTGTTGATTTGAGATGATGTTAAGAAATTTAGAGGTAGTCCACAAATGTAATCTTTCTGTTCAAAGCACAAGTCCTGCTGGCAGTGAAGCAGACCCTTCAGCATTATGCCATTCACCCATCCTTTGGATTAGAGAAAATCCAACACAATTCAAAAATGTGCAACCAGATGATGCTCTGAAAATATACAGACAAATGAGTCTTTAAACACAGTGCTTAAAGTCCAATAGACCTATGTACAAGCCATAGGAAAACTAATTTACTGTTTGGGCTGAGGACAGGTTATCATTATCAATGGTTTTTAAACAAATTAAATGTAAAGAAACAGCTCCATATATCAGACCACCTGATGTTGTCTTGCTGAGTAGTTAAGATGAAGGCAATTCCTTTCAATATCCAAGTCTAAGTACCAACCCAAATCCAATTACAAAGGTTAGGAGAGAGTCTAAGTTGAAGAGTTCATGTAAGAAAACGAACTAACATCCTGGATATTAGTTCTTTCTGCATATAAAAGTGGAAAAGAGAGTTGAGACATGGTTATTAAATATATTAAGTATCACTTTAGTGGGTGCTGAAGGTGCTTTAGATGCCACATTTGTGGCATTATTTCTTTATTTTAAGTGAGGTGGAAAAGAAGATTTTCAGACTATGTGTTAAAGACACCTCCTTCTGATTGCCACTCTTTCTTTGTTTCTTTTGCTTTCTTCTAATACCCTTTCAGTCCGCAGCCTTCTTGTGATCTGAGCCCAACAGCTGATGCCAGCTGAGTTCATCGCCATGGTGACCTTCGCTGCCACCAGGCAGGTCGCCCCGATAGAGTTACATGAGCCTCCTTCCCTGAGTGCCACGTTTTCTCCTGGGCTCAGGCGGAAAAAGATGCTATGGCAGAATGCAGTGAAACACATCATTACCCAACAAGAGCTCAGAGCTCAGGTGATTAACTGTTACATCCAAGCCTTAATGTCTCTGTGTCCAAGTTTGTCTAGTAGTTCTGTTAAGGTGAGGTTGAAGAAGGCTCCTTTTTATTCCACCCACTTTGTGCAGTGTTGTAAAAGCCAAGCCTCACCATGATGCTACCGCCACCGTGCTCCGCCGCTGAAACCATGAAAGTGTGCTTTTTTTATTTTGCACACAAAGATACAACTTATTTTACAGTCTTTCCCCTCTTTCATTAGATGGGTGTGGAACCTACGCGCAAAATCTTTGTGACGGATGCCTACATAGATGAAATCAACAGACAAATCCGCAGCAAAGCCTCCCGTGGAGTCACAAAACGGCGCTCCTCCACATTCAGAGTCCATGGTCGATCCTCCACCGGCACCCATCGTAGCATCAGGGCTTCTACGCAGGACTACACGAGCGACGCCGACTTTTTTGTGCACTGGTGTAACACTGTTCATAACGTTTACATACCCATGCTGGGGCACACCTTCAAATCTCACGATCTGGAAAAGCTTTACCAGCAGTACTCCTCTCAGCAGAGGAGAAACTCTCTAGCTGTCATTAATGTAATTGATGCGGTGGCCAAGCTCCACATGATGGTCCTGTATCTGGCACTTGCTCCAGACACTGTTACGGACTCTTTGCGTGGCTGTTTAACTGGCATCTTTATGTTGGTGGCTATAGCTCTTTGCATACTAGTGTTAACCTGCAAAGACTCCATGTCCCCACAGTGGCTCCATTATGCTGGCATTGCTAGTTGGCTGTCGCAGACCACACAGATCCTAGGAGGGCTGGCTTATGGACTAGAAAAAGACCCATCTTGGTACATTTTATTCACACTGTTTGCAACATACACCCTGCTGCCATTACCTCTGCTGTGGGCCATGTGTGCTGGCCTCCTCACCCCGATACTGCACATTTCCATGGACATATGGTTCTACTACAACGATGTTTTGCTATTAAATAAGGTGAGAAAATGTGGTTTCAAGTGGTTACAGGGTTTATTTCAGTTTAATAAGTAATAGAAGGGTGCTTCTTGAACTGACACACGACCCGTCAGACTCATAACTTGAAAGGGTGGAAAATCATTGGAAATACCAGTTGTAGGAGAAAGTGTACAGTTTTATGGAAATTATTTGGAAACCTATAAGGAGAATTTCTGTTTGATCTCTGCTTAATGTCAGGAAAAATGTCTTGTTGTGTAACTTGAATCAAGGAATCATGTAATTAGTCAACTGGATAAAAAGGATTGTTCCGCAACAGTAAACCCACTAGAATATAGAACTAAAAGCAGTTACTGTTTACTTCATGTCTCATTTGGAGAATAAGATGCACATTTTTGGTTCTATATTCAAAAAGGAACTGTAATGGTTGCATCAGGCTGTGGAGATGATTTTATCTGTTAGCCTCAGAAAAGCAGGTGAAATTTAATAGATTTAAATACTAGATTATGTACAGCAGTACAGAGGAGATTTTTTTTTTTCAAAAGATCTCATAGTGGAGCAGAAGTTCACCTTCCAGCAGGTCAAGAACTACAAATATACAACCGGGGCTAATAGAAAGCATTAAAGTATTAAAGTATTTTAAATGTTTCAGTGCCTGAGTTACACTTTAAATCGAGATCTACTCAAAAAGACTTTAAAACTGATTTCCTCAGTATATCTCTGCCGATCTGACTGAGGTTGAGATTTCGTACGGAAAAAGAACTAACAAATATTCATGTTTATAGATGTGCAAAGGAGGTGGAGCAGCACTGTTGGGTGGTTCAGCAAATGAGTGATTCCAGTGTCTGAATGCGAATCCAATTTCTGTTCAGAAATTATGTAAATTGTTTGAGTTTCTTCCAAACAATCCTGATTGTAAACAGTCAGATTTATAGATGAAACAACACAAGCTGTTAGAAGCATAAAGGCTTATATGATTAATTCTGCAACGCATTGTGAATATGAGCTTAAACAAAGAATAAAATGGTCTCTGAAGAGGCGACTTTCTACCATGCTGAGCCTTTAAATAGACATTAGTCATCCAATCTATTTTCTATAATTAAAGGAGTTTTAAGCACCAAATGTTGTTAATTAACAAGTCAAGACCAGTCTAAATTGTGCTCCTCACCCCCACCATGTGTGATGTTCTTGTTTTATTATCAAAAACTGTCTCTGAATGTTGTAAATTTGCTCTTGTGGGAGAGTAAATGTTTTCTTTAGTTGTTAGAAGTTTGCATTTCCGCTTCAGTTTATGCTGGATCAGTTTTTTCCTCAATGATAAACAAATTCCAGTGTTAACGTTTGAGAAAACTATACAGTAACACAAAATCAATCTATTATTTCTTTTTTACCTTATTACCTAGTTTTAGTTTTTCCTTAAGCCTTTTTTACCACAGAGTTCTAGATGTTCTTGTTTGAAATAAAATGGAAATATAACTGTCATCTCGTATCAAATCCGGATCCAGGTGTTTGCCAAAGGCCTGCTGTTTGTAGGTATGAACACAGCTGGCTTGTTCATCCACTACCTCACAGACCACGCCCAGCGACAGGTCTTCCTAGAGACACGGCGCTGCATCGAGGGTCGTCTCAAACTTGAGCAAGAGAACAAAAGACAGGTACAGAATGGCGTTAAAATTCTACTTACTAATTGGTCAAAGTTGTATTTTCATTCAACCTTTCAGACTATTCTCATCTCTTCTATGCAGTAATAATGGTAACCTAGGTTTTCTCTCTTCCTTGTGCTGTTGCTCAACAGGAACGGCTGGTCCTGTCAATCCTGCCTCGCTTTGTTACTTTGGAAATGATTTCTGACATGAGCTCCATGGAGAACGAACTGAACCCCCAAGAGCTTTATAAGATCTACATCCACCAGTATAAAGATGTCAGGTGCATACACTAGCAGACTTATTGTGATTCTGGAGCTAAGATTACAAAACAGACTTAAATTGGAGCCAACCAGACTTTAGCTTAGATTTTCTGAAAACATTCCAACATCTATCTAGGAGTCTTTGTCAGTTCTGTGGGCTCAATCTAGAGCAACCTGGAGGCCCATCCTCCTAAAAACATGTAAATCAGTGACCGACCTGCTTAGATTCATCAACTCTGGATTAAAACCCAAACACATTGATATATAAGGCAGATGATATGTCATGAGGTTGTTAAAAAATCAATCAGCCAGATACCCTATTTTCAATAGATAACATTTCGACATTTTAACCACTTAAGCCCAGAGGGTTTTAGGAACAATTATGTGAATAATGTCAATGTGAATTAAAGCAAGTACAACTCGCAAACTATAAAATGGAAATACAAATGTTTGCATTTGTTTAACAGAAAGGTATTAAGGAGTATTTTTAAGTGGAACCACTTGTGTAAATGTCTGATTTATAGGTGATCAAACAAAAAAAAAAGAAAAAATGTTTTGCCTTTTCCAAAATAAACATTGCAAAACCCATTTGAAACTCTGGATGAGGACTTTGACTCTGTAGAACTACATCTTCACTATTACTTATGTAAATTTGGAGTGAATAAGTTAAAGCATGTTTGTTCCACAAAGGTTTTAGTGGGCAGTGTGCTGGTTGGAAATTGGATTTTGGCACAGTGGTGCCAAAAGTGGCCAAATTGTGCCAAATGCAGTTTTACCCTCATAAAAAGGAATCTGACTAGATAAATGTACTGATTTCCAATATTGACGACCTTCTGCATAAGACAAAAAGCCTTTGGTCCCAATGGTTAGCTGTTGTTTAATTGAGCAGTGCGTAAAATAAACTGTGCGCAATGCAGCAGTGCTGGAAGTTTTTACGCACAGAACATGCTTATGTAAAGCATGAGAATTACATTACCGGAAATGGTAGCACAAGAACCCCCGAGTCATCATTGGAAAGGTAAGAGCCTCTAGTTTTGAATAATGCCAGCCATTAGGGGGTGTGACCAAAAGCGGCCGCGTACTGTTTCAAAACTGTGGCAGAGTCTAGATGGAATTTTAAATTTAATTTTATTTGTTTAAAGAGATGTCAAACAAAAAGTATTTTTCCAAAAATAATTTTGAAACATGTTTTAGATCATTTTAAACCTACCCTTGAAAGGCATGTGGATTACAAAAAAAACATGATTGTGTTTTGGCTAAATCTATAAATAGATAAAAAGCTGAAGATGTTTTCTAGTAACACAACATCAGTGCATTTATTTATGGTTTGCGGTTTTAAGTAAAGGTTTCATAAATCTCACACTGATTTCAATAGTCTTTGTCCAGTAGAGAAAATATTTAGGTGAGGTCTGGTCAGCCTAAATATTTGAAATATAGAAGTAGGAAAAATTAGTCCAGATTTCTTAAAGAAACCTTTAAATTGGCTCTAAATAAAAAATAAATAAATAAATAAAAACCTCAGGCCATTTTGGATGCAGTGGAAAATATCATTTGAACTTTTTCTTTAATCTTTTGCTCTCATGATGCCCCCTGGGTTACGCCATGCTGGGCAGTCAGCCATGTGATTAATTATGGTATCGCAGCTGCAGGCAGATTTCAGCAGCGTCATGCAGCCCAGGAGCTGCTGAGATGGAGAACAGGTTAAGTGTAAAAAACAGAAAAGAACTGCAGAGAAAAGCATCGGTGAAATAGACAAATGGAGGAGAAAGTTTAAAGTCTGACATTGGGTGGAGGAGCTGTGGTTATTTTAGAACATTTAATGGTTCAGGTTTAACACTTAGTGATCATAAGGAGTGTTGCTCAGAAACAGCAGCATAAGGATGAGCGTATGGAAGAGCCTGTCGTTTGAATAACAGAAGCATGGACTGTTTTTCTTTCTGTCCTCTCTATAGCATCCTTTTTGCAGATATTAAAGGTTTCACCCAGCTGTCTATAAACCTATCTGCCCAAGAAATGGTCCGAATCCTTAATGAGCTCTTTGGACGCTTTGACCACCTAGCTGAGGTAAGAACCAGCATTATTTTGTCTTTAATCTATCCTGTACATTCAGTATGAAAGGGCATTAAATAATAGACTATTTTCAAAGAATATTCACATGTCACAACCTTCAGATGTTTTGTTTCTTAAAAATAAGTGACTAAAGTAATTTAACTGCAGGTAAAGAAAAATATGAACCTTTTTTAACCCATTTCACAACAGATATAAATACAGATGTGTCATCTATAAGGAAATTTTGCTACAGATAGTGTCACCATCTTTGGTTGAAATATCTTCATAAAATGGGGGTAAATAAAATGCTACTTGTAGGAGTTAACCAGTCTATGACATCCGATGAGGAAAGGTCACCTCACTAATCAATGCAGGTCTCTTGCACCTCTCAGATGCTTGAGGAGTCATTTGCATTTGTTGCAAAGTTCAAGTCAATGACTCAATGTGATATTATTGGGGTAGTTTGCATCCCTTTATTCTCAATAAGTTCCTGGTGCTTCTATAGGTTTGTTTGAGAACATTGTTATATTATGATGCTCAGATCTGCCCAGATTAGATGTTTTCAAATCAGGACACTTCCACCTCCATGCTTCATAGTGGGATAGTTTGTTTTCATTTTTTCTTTCTTTCAGAATCCTATTTATAGGATAATATTTCATTTTAGATCAGTCAACCCAGAGTCTCTATTGTAAAAGTCTTAGTTTTTTTCTGTGTTCTTCTACCTGCCAAACTTTAGTCTGACCCTCACGTTTTCCATTTCTGGCAGGACAAACATGTAGGCATTAACGTCTGAAAGAACCTGAAGTTCATGTGAAGATTATTTTAGGGTTATCACTTCTTGCATATTTATTTTACGCTTTTTAAAATGAATATAAGTCCCAATATTTAGCAAAAAGACACAGTCTTTCATAAGCTGTTCTATTTATTCCGAGTTAGTGTTTGTAATATGGGTTTGAAGCGATAGATTATTTCTACAGGCTCATTCTAAGGGCTCTTCTTCTGTTAACACAGGAACACCACTGCTTGCGGATCAGGATATTGGGAGACTGTTACTATTGTGTTTCCGGGGTGCCTGAACCACAGCTAGCCCACGCACGATACTGTGTGGAAATGGGCCTGGCTATGATCAGCACAATACGGTCAGTGTTAATGTACTTACAGGGAGAAAGGTGGTAAAAAATGACGGATGCTCAAAGGAATTTGTTTTTCTGGCCCGCCTTGTTTATAGTCTAACAAACAGAAAGTAATAGATTACAAATTAAAACAATAAAAATACACTCTAACCAACCAATGAAAGTATAAATGACAAAGACATGGGTTTTTCTCATGTGTTTCTTAGATTGCCTCGTCAGTAAATGAGGTGCTGCTAACTTTGCTAAAAACTCCAACGAAAACGAGATAAATGAACTCAAATAAGATTTTGGATCCTAATAAAAATATTAGTGTGACATGATGCTACTGTTTTCAAAAACACAAATGTTGTAAAAATGTTTTTGCACATATTTATGCGAGATAACTGTAGACGAGGGGAACTTGAATGTAAAAACGAAATGCTTCTTGATTTCATGCTTGTCTGCATCAGTAAAGTTTCATTAACATGGTTGATTTCTGCAATAATGCCAGACACGTCCGG
The DNA here is from genome assembly GCA_034780135.1 of Jordanella pulchra. NCBI lineage: Eukaryota > Metazoa > Chordata > Actinopteri > Cyprinodontiformes > Cyprinodontidae > Jordanella > Jordanella pulchra. The sequence continues at coordinate 32,494 of JAUZNJ010020231.1, read as the reverse complement.
AAGCAGCTGAACTTTGACCTAGACATGAGGATCGGTATCCACTCTGGCTCGGTCCTCTGCGGTGTGCTGGGCCTGCAGAAATGGCAGTTTGATGTGTGGTCCTGGGATGTGAGCATCGCAAACATGCTGGAAGCAGGAGGAATCCCTGGGTGGGTGTTTTCAACCTGAGCACAAAGAGGAACCTTTGATGAAAAGTTGGGTAACTCGTGTCTCACTTTTTTCCCTGTTCAGACGTATCCACATCTCCAAGGCCACTCTAGATTGCCTGGGGACGACATACAGGACGGAGGACGGTCATGGCCGCGATAGGAACGACTTCCTTCGAAAACACAACATTGAGACCTTTCTGATCTGCCCTCCAGAGGAATGGTATGAAGACGACCATCCTGAGCCCATAAAAGTCCCGAGAAGCATTCGGACCTGGCACCCAGAGATTCCCTTTGGCCATGCGATTGACATGAACAGTGTAAGACAAGGCAAACAGGGTTGACATGAAAAGTTACGTGGTTAGTTTTTTAGTTTCAATGTTTCTGGAGAAGAAAAACTTTATTTTTTTTTAAAGAAAACTGCCTTTTTCATGTTGTTCCCTTACAGATCCTTGCCTCCTTTACCAACGGCTCTATGCCCAGTTTATGGCAGTCCACCACCAGAGAGATCAACAAACGCATCAAACATGCCATCGAGGTCCGAAGCAGCGAGCGCATGCACAACGAGCACATCACTGCTCTGACGCTGGTGTTCAAAGAGGCACACATAGAGAACAAGGTAGGCAGGTTCAGCACAGCTAACCCGTCTATGGAGCTAACTGTATTAAATGAATTGAGTGAAATCTCTTTGTTTGGTTCAGTTCTCCCAGATCAGAGATGAGATGTTTAACTCCAACATGGTCTGCTCCTTCATCGTGCTCCTCTTCCTCATGGCTGCTCAGGCCGTCATTCCTACTCCCAGGTGGGAAGATCTGGTTGTTTTAATGCTTTTCGTGATGCAAACTGAAGTCACAGAATATGTAAAGATGTGATGCTTTACATCTAGATAACCGACAAATTATTAAGACTGCTGGTATTTAGAAAGTATATCATATTATAGAAATAACACAACAAAAAAAGGGAGCGATAAAAAAAAGGCTTAAGCAAAACTAAAAATATAGAATTCATCCCAACAAAGTTAAAGGTTTTACCATCAGATAGGAAAACAATACATCTATTGAGATGTAAAGTGTCATTATGTTTTTAAAACTAAGACTCCCAGTTTCCTTTGACATTTTTCAGTTCTTGTTTCCTTTCCTTACCCCTGCTGGACTGTTCCACCTGCAGACTGCTCCCAGCCATCCTCCAGTTTTCCCTCTTCCTTCTCGCCTATGTCCTGCTGCTGCTGGTCGCCCTCGCTGAGGAGTTCAAGTGGACCCCAGCGGCCCTACAGCAGCTCTGCTGCTGGATCCACGAGAACCACGGTGCCCGAAACCTCCTCACTCTCACGGCCATTGTCATCAACTTCAGCTTGGCTTCGACTGACATGGTGAGGGATGGAACATCACAAGGGCGGAGAAAATTAAAGCACCGTTTTTAGATCTACTGTTTCTCGCCTGCTTTTATTGATCATTTGCTGATACTTTTACTGATACTGATACAAACTGGATTTGTTTTGGAAAGGTTTAAAAAATGGTCTTTTCTGACTGGAAAGAGTAAACTACCTGTGTATTATGTATTATCTGTAAGTTCTCCTTATTGTCGGGATTTATTTTAAAGTATAATTAAAAAGTTAAATTATTGAAATAAAATTGTAATATCACTGCCACCATGTGGCCAGAGATCAAAACAGTATTAATCTATATTTATCCAGTTTACAATACAAATAGATGATGGATAATGATCAGTTATTTCTGCTGTGTGTTGCACCGAGGTGTGGTGTGTCCTTGCAGCCAAAGAAGAAGCCGACATCATGGAGAAGAAGAGCACAGGCTCACGTTCAGTTACCATCTGCACTTATCCCGAGGTAGAGAAACACCGGTTATGTTTGTTTATATGTAGTTTTGTGCTGCAGTAGCTTTGAGCTTTTTTTACCATCTGTTTTTGGCTGGTGGTTTAGAGAAATGTCAGATTCTCACAGAAAATGCTGGATAAGTTCCTAAAGGCTACATACAACTTAAAGCGGGTAAACAAACATGTTGGTATGAATTTTCAGAAAGAGATTCAGATCATTTTATTTTCTGTTTAGTAACTAGCGCTGCCATTGAATGTTTGAAGGTTTTTCTTTACATAGGATTTGTCCAGGAAAGACTTACATGTTTCAGTGTGACGACATGCTGAACATCTCTGGTGGTTTTTTTATTAGAAGGAAAGTTGCTGTAAACCACAGTGAAGGAGATACTTGTGAACAGTGCAATGTTTTTGTCTGTTTAGATCTTTGTGCTGAGTGGTGTGGTGGCGATGGTGACGTGTGCTGTGTTCCTGCGCCTGAACTCCCTCTTAAAGCTGGCGGTGCTGCTGCTGGTGGTGATGGTGTACTCCTATCTCATCCACCTCGCCTTTGTCACCCTAGCACGCAGCGACGTGCAGCACAGGTCTGTAGGTCATGGTTGCTTTTTTTTTTTTACATTTTACTAGCCCTTTAAAGCCAAGTGTATCATATTTGATACATGAATTTTTGAGACCTTTGCATCATCAGTGGGATATTTTTGCTCTTGAGAACCCGACTTAATTAATCAGAAATAAGTAGGGAAGAGAAAATGGATAAAAGATTATACAGAAATGCCTAATGTATCAAAATTTATGCAAATAATGATCGAATTTAACTTATACATAATTTATGTTTTTTTTCATCATTTTTCATAGAATTTAATGACAACTCTTATATTAAAAAATCTAATTTTTCTGGCAATTATTTCATGGTTCGAGCTTTAAAGGGTTAATGATCATGACCTTAATTTTCCTTTGAATCCATCCCAATTATTTCCTCTCTTTTGTTTCAGATCCCACTATGTCAGGAGAAAAGGAATTTCCATTCTTCTCATGGTGATGTTTATTGTAGCCGTCTTCTACAATGGACGGCAGGTATTCTTAGACTGATTTTTTTCAACCAACACTCCTGGTTTAGTGCTGATGTCGCATCTTTTTGCTTTCCAGTGGGAGGCCACCGCCAGACTGGACTTCTTGTGGCGGTTGCAGGCCCAGCAGGAGGTGGAGGATATGAGGGAGCTGCAGGAACACAACGAGTGTTTGCTGCACAACATCCTGCCCTTGCATGTTGCGCAGCATTTTCTGGAGCGCAGCAAACATGATGAGGTAATGGCGGCATCTCTTTATTCTGCAACTGATCAATCTGGGTTAATTCTTAATGATGATGCAAAGATGCACAAATCAATATCTGGTTCTCTGTTGACATACTGGTTCTGATTTGACCTATCAAGGTAGCTATTTAGGATCCAACAAAAAATGAACGAATCATGAGATCATCCTCATTATGTTTATAACCAGAATCAAAATCAGTTTTATCATAGAGCCATTCATATGATACCTGCCCAGCCCTAAAAAAAAGTGCAGTTTTAATAGAGCATGTTTTGAAGACATCAGGTAAAATTACTATCGATCCAAATAAACAATTCTGCCATTTCTTCCAAGCTTTAAAGATAAATGTGTCCAAATTATAAACATTAGAATTAAACAACCATTTCGTCTTTTCATTTTCAATACTCCTAAGCAACTCAGGTATTTGTTTAAGCATTTCATCCATCAACACAAGTCTAAAGTCACCCTTCAGAATACAATACAAAATAAAATGTACTTTATTTTCTACTTCTGCTGTCGCATAACTTACAGAAACTATCTTCTTCTGGGATTTGGTGAAATCCTCTGTTTTCTAAAAACAAAAGAATGATTCTTGTTCTTATCTGAGCAATCAAAGATCTTTGGTTCCTGGTATATAAAATTCTGTTTTACAAGTATCTTTTATTTCGAAGTTTGTTCTCAACTTTGGTTTATATATAATGTAAGTTTGCCATTTACTTTCAAAAAGTAAAAAGCGAGAGTTCTCAGCTTGTTAGATTGTTTTGAAAAATATACAAAAGTCAAGCTTGATCACGGACAGTTTAACTTACTCCAAATGAAAACATAGTCAGGCATATTAATCAAACTATTCCACAATCTGACCATTTTACATTGTCTTTGAATTGGACCAGGAACCAAAGGCCATGCTGCCCTCTACTGCCAAAGATGAAGAAAACCCCAAACACCAACCACATAAGTCAGAACAGGACACACCATTATCTTATGTTTATGAGACCAAAAAAATACCTTAAAGTTCATTGAAGTTATAGATCAGAATTAGAGGGATTTATTGAACTGATTAAACAGAATTCAAACTTCTCAGCATCTAAACTGTCGATTACTAATCAAAGCCGATTAATGGAGGATTTCAGTGCATCTCTTAATTTGTCGTGCAGGAGCTTTACTCCCAGTCCTACGATGAAGTGGGTGTGATGTTTGCTTCAGTTGCTGGGTTTGATGAGTACTTTGAGCAGAAGGAGATCAAACATGAAGGGGTGGACTGTCTCCGACTATTGAACGAGATCATAGCCGGCTTCGATGAGGTAAGCACAACTCAGACACCTGCTTCATCATGTCACATGCATTTTTTTTTTTATAGAAATAGAATTATTAGAAAAGTACAAATCAAAGTGTAGAATATTTAGGCAGTCGTCTGTGTTTTCTAACAAGCTTTTGGAGGAATCTTATTTCCATTATGTGGAGAAGATCAAGACAATAGGAAGCTGTTACATGGCAGCGTCCGGGTTGGCTCCAAACAAACAGGTAAGAGGGAAAAGTTTCATGGTTTTACATAAAGGAGAATCAGTAAACCAACTTCTAGATGATAGAAAAAAAATCTCTCCTTTTTTCAGTGGAACATAAGTTTTTACTCATCTTTAAGTTCCTGTATTTGGAGGCCTTGACTGATCATACCTGTAACTGAAAGGCTTCACGAACTTCACTGGTTGTGTGTTTTACTTATAAAAGTTGTTAATGCTAGTTTTAAAATGTTGTTACTTTGCTACTAATCTTACATTTAAACATAGTTCATACATTTTGTAATAGGAATGAAGGTTTGGCTGTTTAATAAGCTCATTTTCTACCTGCTTTATTCATCCCAAAATCAGCTTTGAGGTATATTTGGGTTCACTGTCCTGTTAGAAGTAAACCCAACAAGTTCAAATTGTGTTACTCCTGCAGCATGATACTACCAACACCCCGCTTCTTAGCTTTCAAAGCCCGTCATTGGAAAAAAAGTATTCAAGTATCCAGTCCAGTTAAAAAAAAGAGAGATTGGTGGTAATTCTCTCAGTCGGCATTTTATTTATCTTTGCAAAAGTTACAGACGGTTGAAGAAAATAGTAAAATGTTGAATAAACCTTGGGTAGGAGTCTGCCCTGTTATGGGAACTACAGTATTATTTTCTGTTCCAAAGAATCCCTAATAGTAGGAAAACAATTTCTCTCACCCAGGCACTGTGTAGCCTTGCAGTTGTGAGAACTGAGTGAATAAGAAAAATATTATGAGGGGATTGTATAGGAAATGGATTTTTCTAACCACACATCCTCAGTCAAACATTATTCCTTTCATTGTATCCAAAAAGTTTAATCTTTGTCTCCTCTAAGTATAAAACCTTCCTTTGAAAGTATGTATTTGATTCAACCAAGTATGCAGACACCTCTTTTAGTCAGACTTGAAGATGTTGGTTTAGGTGCCGTTTTTTCCTGTTGGGGGGCCTCTCAGTTTATGCTGATGTAAAACTGTCTCGGGTGTGGATCTTAATGCTCCAACAGCTTCCAGTTTGTTGTTTCCACTGCTGTTCTTGTAAATCTTCCTCTATTTTTGCTCATATAGATCAGATGGGACAGTTAGGTGATGATAATGTTTTTTTTTTCTTCTATCATTAAAGCATTGTTATAGTTTCAGTCCACCAACATCTCCTAAAAGAATTGTTTCAATAAATGGTATTTTAAACAGTCTTGTCCAAGACTTGCTTTTGTTTCTGGTACATGACTTTTTTTGTCGTTTGTCATTTTTCTAGGGATCAGTAGATGAGTGGAATCACCTGAGTGAGCTGGTTTTGTTTGCTTTGGCGATGCAGGAGATTTTAAGAGAGATAAACAACCACTCTGCTCAAAACTTTGAGCTGCGAGTGGGTAAGTGACTGAGCTTCTAGTCGTTTCACATTGACCTAAATCTTTGAGGAAGATGTGGAAAAAAAACAACTAATAATTAACTCATCTTTTACTTTATGGCACATATTTAAAATATAAAAAAATATTGACAAGTTTGTGAAGGGGAAAAAAATCCAACATTAATTGCTTCTATTTTCATTTAGCTTTTCTCGTTATAATGTTTATGCTCTTTTTTTTCATCAGCTCGCAGCTTTTCTAAAGCTTTCAGGCCTGTGTACAGAGACGGTTTTAGAAGATGTTTTTTTTTTTGTCTTACTTATTTGGCTGAATGTTCTGGCCTCTGCATCCTACTGAAACACAAAGGATAACTTGAAACTGTTCAAGGTGCTTTGCAATCTAACAAGGTTTCAAAGGTCTATTTAAGAGAAACTGGCCCAAAGTATCACAGACAGATCTGCCAACATACTTAACAACAGGTATCAGGTGTGTTTCTTCATATAGTAGCTTTTGTTTATTATTTATTTTACTCCCCCTTTAGCTAACTATGATGTTTGGAACTTGCAGTCATTCTAAACTCCTTTAATTATTGCACAGACTGTATATTTGAGCTAATATAAGTGAGTAACTGTTTTCTCGTAGCTATTCCTCGACTTGCAAAAATCAACATGATTCTAAATGGGTGCTCTTCTGTCTTTCCTGTTTGAAGAGTGGCTAAGAGAAACTGGCTTTTGTGTCATGTCATATAAACAGCAGGAAAACAAGAACAGATGGATTATTAACTGTTATCCACTTGAAACATTTAAATATAAACCTCGCAATGGCATTTATTTCACAGGAATGTTAAATGTGATGTGTGCCAAATGAATAAAAACATTGAAAGCTGTAATTTTCTTGAGATTTCAGTTTTAAAAATATTAATAAAATGAGGTTAACTTAGATGTTAAAGTCTTTGTGACTTCTTATTAACACAAACCTCCATCAAGATATTCCATTAGTGTTCAACTTTTCCAGGAATTGCTCATGGGCCGGTGATCGCAGGAGTGATCGGCGCCACCAAGCCCCAGTATGATATCTGGGGGTCGACAGTGAACCTGGCCAGTCGGATGGACAGTACTGGTGTGAGCGGACGCATCCAGGTTCCTGAAGCCACCCGCAGGATCCTGTCAGAGTGGGGCTTCGTTCTGGAGCTTCGAGGAGAAATATTCATAAAGGGGGTTAGTTTTGATACTAATGATTATAAACTGGAAGTTTTAAGCAGTGTTTAGGGTCGATTACAATTATGTACTGTATAATGGTATTGAAATTCAAAAGAGTTTTACAGAAGCTTTACCCAGACTTTTTTTGTTTTGAACCCTTTACAAACTAAAAATGAATTGTATTTTATTGAGGCTTTGTATGATAGCAAATAAATACATAAAACAATGCAGCACACGATGGTGAAGCAGAAGTGACAATGTTTGATTTTCCTTTTTTTTTGTTCACTATTTCACAACTTAACATTTTCACCTTTGAGCTAAATTTAAATCTCATCTGATCCGTTGTTGTAAACTCCAAACATGACTAAATATGTCTTCTTCTAAGAACAGATTTATTTTTGCACCTCTAATGTAAAGCTCTAGTTTGTGGAATAAAAATATATTTTTTATGTTTTTCTATATCAAATCATAATAGAATACACAGTAGCTATCATTTGAGGGGGGAAAAATATCTTTTGCATTTCCTACTTGTATTTCTTCTCTTGATTCCTTAGGTGAGTGAGTGCCAGGGTAAAGTGCGCACATATTTCATCAGCACCATGCGAAATAAAAGGACCAGTGTTGGAACAGAGAATTACCCAGAGGGCCGAGCAGGAGGTCGCATGACTCTCGCAGAAGTGGTCCATGGTCTTGTTCAAGCCAGGCAAAAAGAGAAGCTGAGAGAGGCCAATGGGAACTTTGGTCTGACTACTTGAAAACTGCAGAGCGAAGTGCTGCATGGAGTAAACAACAGGCTCCAGACACAGCTTTCTACCAAGTTTACAGGACAGAGCCAAAACTTGCCAAAAATCCTCATTCTGGTTTCCTCCTGTTCTCCTGACTGGGAACAATCATCTGTGATTTCTCAAACCTTCTAGCAAAGGTTCAGAGAGGTTTATCTGAACATTGCTTGGAGATTAACTTGAGGGTTTTGATACTTTTTGATGCCATTTTGTATTGTTAAAAAAAGCAGTCTTCTTGTTGGAACTATGCTCTGGCAAAATGACAGACTTCTGAACCAAAACACAGAATACCTCTACAAAGCCAACTCAAATGGCCTGTTAAGTTGTTAAAGTTGTTTTTACATCTTTGTCTTCCACCTCTGTAGTTAAATTCTGTTTATTCATGCATTACCTGCTGCTTGGGTTCTTATTCTTTTGTATGTATCAAAAGCCCTAATGAGGCTCACTGTCTTTTGCAAATAGAAAAAACAAAAAATTCACTTGATTAAATAACTATATTTTTATAGCAGACTTTCTTTATGTGTTGTTTTCTATTGTTGCTATCTTTGTGTAAAGACTTTTAGTAATTAAATTAGTTTGTCTTTTTGAAAAATTTTACAGATGCGCACTGTGCTTTTTTGAATTATTTCAGCCAATAAAAAGCCCAAAGGCAAATTGGCTTTAAGTTTACTTGAAGAAAACTATTAATTGGCTCCGAGTTAATAATGTGTTTTTTCTGAAATGCCAAAATCTAAGTAATTGTTTAAGCAATACCATCTTCTTAGTTGGTATCAAAAGACACCTTTTGTGATTTACATGTCTAAACTTTGTTTTTGAATATGGAAACCTGGAGAAAACGGACTATTGAATAACCCAATGACAGCCCTATAAAACGTTCAGTTATTGTTTGATGGAATTTGTAAATTAATAATACAAAAACAAAACTAGAACAGGTATGAAGCTCTATATTTTCAATTAAAGGGAGAATTCTCGTCACATACATCAAAATGAACGTTATAAATATACTGATATAAATTCAAAATGTTAGTAAAAGTAGTGTTAGATCGATTTTTCTATACTCTACTAGTTATGTCTTCACCTAACAGGGGTGATCTGTGACGATCTTCTAAAAGATGACTCACTCGCTGGTTGAAAATAATTTCTCAATAAATAATAACAAAGATGTAGAAAAACTAATGCGTTGATTGATGAACAGATTAGTTGATGCAAAGTGACCACACATGCATTAGAAAACGGAAAGAATGAAACGGAAGACCAGTAAAGTAAGAAACTATACAACACAAAATGATCAACATTTGAAGAGTGAAAGCATTGAATGACATAAAACATGCTTTTATTCATCTGCTTGTATCATAAACCTAAATAAAATTCAGTGCAAACAGTGGTCGTTGGTAGCACATAACAAATGACTAGAATACACCCATTAGAGATATTACCTCAGTTTGACTCCTGTTTTTGTGTAAAGACCTAAGTGTTTTTGTTTGTTTCATTTTTTTAAAATACTATTCTACATGTAGCAACAGGAAAACAAACTAAACACTAGACAAATCAGAAATTAAGTTTCTAAATGTTGAACCCCTGACATAGCCCTGTTTAATTCAGTGGTTAGAAAATGCTACAACAGCATTATTCGGGTCTAGGAAGACCTAATTTTACTCTTAAGGGCCTCTTCTGGATAGATGCATTTCTTTGCTTGTACTTGCGACAGTGCAATGACAATACAGTTGAATTCTATTCTATTCTCTGCAGTTCAACAACTTTTGTGTGGAAACCATTTAATTACTATTGAAATTTGGCACTTTTGGGAATGACATTAGAATAATAAAAAAAACGTAGTTGAGAGACAGGTTTTGGAAATCCTGTGTACAGTTTGCTACAAACCATAATGGTGAGACTGTAATCAAGTTTCAATTGCAAATTAAATATTACTGGTTAATTTCAATCCTACATAAAGTCAAGCCAATAAAGATTTAATAGAAACATTTTTAGAAAAAATGGATGCATGTTATAGTCTTCTAAAATATTCCTTTAACTGTCAATCTGCCGTAAATAATTCACATAATCTCCCAACCTGAGTATTACCTTAGCTTAAAATACAAATATATTATTAAACTGACAAGTAGATAGAAAACTTTGAACTAACCTCACAGTATGATCTGGTTGAATAGTAGTTGAGATGACATATGTTGTGAATTGACACTATAAAAATAAACTTTTAAATTTAATTGAATGATTGTAAAGTGCTTCATAGAAGGAATTTGATTCGCTTGGCAAATAAAACACAAGAAAATCCTCCATCATTTTTGACAGCTTTAAGGCATATTTTAAAAAAGCGGCTAGAGCTGAACGGACAAGACGTTTTGGCAACTCTGCTCAGAGTGAGAGCTCTTCGCGCATCTTCCTCTCTGTGGAGACACGCGGGCTTCACTGGCTGCCTGTCTGTGATTGTTGTGTCGCCGGTTGGGGAGAAAGTTGCTTTTACAGCTTCTTCGCTTTGTTTGACTTTATTACCACACAGCTATGGCGGACAACCAGGAGGAGAAGCTGTACACGGCGGAATACGCTAAAAGCGGCCGTGCTTCTTGCAAAAAATGCAAAGAAAGCATCGCTAAAGGCTCACTGAGGATGGCCATCATGGTGCAGGTGGGATGGCCACGTCCGGGGAGGATTTATCCAAAAAATCGTCCCTATCAGAAAGCTTACATCATTCCTGCTGACTGACTTTTAACTGATTTACCTCGTTTTGCACACAATAAGCTATTCTGCAGTTCTCTTAAAGCTTAAACATGCTGGTTAAGAAGTAGTTTTGGTTGCTAAGTTAGGCCTTAGCATTTAAATGACTAGCATCGCGTGCTAGGTTGTTGCTGACAAAGAGCCGCTCAGCTTTTTTTTTTAATTATTGTGTTGAATGGTTCACTGGATCACTTATGAAACTAAATGCGTTCTGACTAAACCAGTCCAGCGTTTACCGCCATCTCCTCCTATCTGTGCAAACTTCTGCATCCTCTCAGCCTCTAGGAGATATAATTGTTGGGAGTCATGGGGTTCATGGCCTGTGGAGCAGCTCCAGCGTTGCAGTTTGCTTCACTTAATTGTAAAAAAAAAAAATAATAATTTAGTCCAGATTCAAACAGAGGTCAGCAGTCTGAATAATGTTAATGAATGGGCTTTGCTGCGACTCCTTCCAGTATTTTACTTTAGTCGAGCTGTAATTTATGAAGCTTTACTTCCTCTCCTCCAAATGTACTGACTCTGTAGGATCATTCAGATCTGAAATAGAACCACTTTCTGTGTAGAAAAATACACGTTTAAGTTATGATTATTGATCATTTAGTTTAATCATTTATGTTCTATTTGATCGAACTGGTTTATTGATATAAACGCATAAATAATGCTTAACTAACCACCTTTAGATGCTTGTAAAAATCACAGTGTACAAAAATATGAGTGATTGTTTCATATTTGGTTGTTGGAGAAACAACTGATCCAAATGAAAACATTTTTGAAATTCATTGGACTGTTTGAAATATTTTACAATATTCAATAAATGCAGAGTTTTATTGTGCTTTGATGGCTTTAATCCTACCGGATCGGATCACACTGATGTGAACCCAATCCCAGGTTACATCTGCCGGTTTCCACATGGTTTTATGTTTGTTGTAGATTCTTAACATTTCACAGCATCTTGTCACCTTAAACTGAATGATTCTTTTCATTGAAAAAAATACAAGGTATATTTAAATTATCATTTAGCCTCTAACTAATAAGAGATTCTCAACATAGTTCTGGTTTTAAGGATTTTGTAGGTAAAAGCTAAATGTGATGGGAATTAATCTGACATTTTTGAATGATTTCTTTCTAGAAGATGATTGTGAATTTATAAAGCTAGATTTCTTCTTTTAGAACCTTTATTAAGTAATTTTATCCTTTTAAATGTATAAAAAACATCTTCCTATGATCAGAAAATCAATTCCTTTGACTCCTTGTTTTTAGGTCTTCTGTGTAATTATGTCTCTTCATATAATGAATTTCCACACTACCGTCTCTGATGTTTGTTGGCGCTTCAATGTAAACATGCAGCTGACGCCGTGTGATGTTTGTCCTCCAGTCGCCCATGTTTGACGGAAAGGTCCCTCACTGGCACCACTTCTCCTGCTTCTGGCTGCGAGCCTCAGCACAGTCACCTGCCGACATCGCCGGCTTTTCCGATCTCCGCTGGGAGGACCAGGAAAAGGTGAAGAAGGCCATCGAGAGCGGCGGGGCAGTCGGGATAGGTCAGTGCTTCGGTCAAACGGTTTCTACTGTGTTTATTTAATGAAGACAGCATAGAACAAAGTACAGAAGAAAAACCAAACATTATCTGCTGACTTGTTTGTCCTGCTAATTTAATTATATTGAATTAAAGTGAATTGTTTTCTTTAACATCCATAACTTCTGCAGCAAAAGGTGGTCAGAAGAGCGCAGCTGCAGGAGAGAAGACTCTGAATGATTTTGCAGTGGAATACGCCAAATCCAACCGCAGCACGTGCAAAGGCTGCGAGCAGAAAATAGAAAAGGTTTGCACCAGTATTGCTTCCATGAACCGATTAACGACCTTTAGCTGCTTTGTAGTGAATTTTACACATTGTCTGGTTTAGGATCAGATACGTGTGTCCAAGAAGACCGTGGACCCAGAGAAGCCTCAGCTGGGCCTGATCGACCGCTGGTACCACACGGCGTGCTTTGTGAGCCGCAGGGAGGAGCTGGTCTTTAAGCCTGAATACAGCGCCGCGCAGCTGAAGGGGTTCAACGCACTACGTGCAGAAGATAAGGAGGAGCTGAAGAAGCGGCTGCCTGCTGTCAAATCTGAAGGGTGAGAAAAGGAAAACATAACAAAAAAAGTATCACCCAGATTTTATTCCACATTAAAAATGTCTGAATTTCTGCAGCTTTTTTGTCAAACCCATCCATGCATCAATTTTCACTCCCACTGGTCCAGCCACATGATGTCCTCCGTTTAAATATAGAAGATTTCTATTCATATATAAACAGTGTCGATAAATTCTAGGAAAAAAAATGTTTTATTTAAATGTTGTCTTTTTTTATTGGAAAATTGAGAAAAATATTTACAGGATCACTAGTTCAGCCTCGGGTTTGTTTCCTCTCCTCTGTCGGTCAAGTTTGACACGTCTCTGCTTCCTAATGTCCTGCAGCACAAGAAAATGGCCTTAAAAGTGTCTCTGAAAGCTGTCATGGTGTATGCATAGAGGAAGGGGTTGACGGCGGAGTTGGCGTGCGATAGGATGATGGCGGTGAGCAGCAGCTCTAGCGGCACCGGGCAGCGAGGGCAGAGCAGCAGGAAGCAGTTAATGATGTGAAGAGGGATCCAGCAGACGGTGAAGAGGAAAAGGACCAGGAAGAGAGAGGTGGCCATCTTCATCTCCCTCCGCATGCTGGCCACCGCCCGGCTCTGGCCGTCGGCTCTGCTCCGCTGCTCTGGTCCAATTCGTCGCACTTGCTGCTTGACCGTGACAAAGATTTGGGCGTAGATGAGAAACATTATGATCAGGGGCGCCAGCACGCAGGCGAAGAAGTTAAAGTAGACCATGTAGGTCATGTCTACCACCAGGACAAAGAAGCAGTAGCCGGAATCGGGCGGCGTCTTGTGCCAGCCCATGAGCGGCACCAGCCCGATGAGGAAGGCCAGCAACCAGGTAGCGAGAATCACCAGGACTGCGTTCCGAGGCGTCATCAGGGCGCGGTAACGGAAAGGCATGAAGATGGCGACGTAGCGCTCCACGGCCACGGCCAGGAGGCTGAAGATGGAGCTCTGAGTAAACATGATCAGAACGCTGAGCATGAGCAGGCACAGGTAGAGGTTGTAACGCGGTAAACCGGCACCTGTCAGGATGGCGCAAGGAATGGCGATCATCCCCACGCAGATATCCGCAACCGCCAGCGACACCAGGAAGTAGTTGGTGACCGTGCGTAATTTGCGGTTGAGAACCACAGCGGCACAGACCAGCAGATTACCCAGAGTAGACAAAAAGGCGATGATGAGCTCAGCCGTCATGTACGGCACGTTGGGTGAAATCACCACGTCAACAGGTGGAGGTGATGGAGACAGCGGGGTGGAGAAAGATGTGAAATTCAGATGATTTAGGCGGGATGAGGGGGGGCTGTGTTTGAGTTCATGGAGGTACAGTGAAGCTGGAAGGTTCCCCATTGTTCTCCTAAAAACAGAAATAAGAAATCGATGCGATTCATGAGTCACCTTTTTATTTGTAGACAGACGGAGTTCGTCTAACATCAGTGTGGTGATGGAGCCTTGCAGTGAAGAAAAGGGCTTCAATTGGAATGAACTGCAAAGTGTTTCCTCTTTCTGCATGTCGTCTGAATCGCCATCTGCTTCACATTTAGAGACTTGTGTTTGTGTCCTCGGCTAAAGCTCAGAGTACGACACTGAACATCTGTTTCCAAACCGTCCTGTCTAGGCATTTCCACAACATAAATACTCAGCTGAAGCTTTAGCTGCATCTTTAGGCTCATCCTCCTGCATGAAGTTGATTCTTTTGCAGCTTCTGATGGGTTTTCTTTCAGGCTGACCCTGTTTTTTACCTCCATCTGCTCCAACCTGCTTCCCTCTATCTGCTATCAGTGGAGTTAATCAGAGGTTACTTATCAACACTGCATAAAATAAAATGTTAAAGTGAGCCCTGCAACTTTTCTTTAGCTGTTTATTAGTCCTCCTACTCTTTCCTTAAAACCAAATTGGAAAGCTGTGCATCCTATGATTTTCTTGTCAGTAGTTTTTCACATCTTTGCTTTAGTTACTTTTAGATGCTTCCCTGATTCCTAATCTTCTTGTTGGTACTATGGTACCATTAAACCTCTGAAAACTGCATAGAACCTCTACATTCATTGAATAAATCATTAAAAGTTCGTCGGGCTCATTTGTTTCTTTAGATTATTATGAATATAAATTTAAAATATAACTAAAATCAAATCCACTAATTTTTATCTGTTAAAAATTCATTTTTTTTTTCTAAATTTGAGGCACAACTTTTTTTGGTCGACTACAAAATAACAGTAAATGCTAGAATAGATGGGGATAAAAAACCAAAAATGTGAAAAATATTCAACGGCTTTAAAAACGTTCCTAATACACTTTAAAATTCACGTCTTTACATAATAAAAAAGCAAAAGAACAAGCAGTCAAACAGTTGGCAGAAAATGTCACATTAGATTAAAAAGGAGGGATTTAAAAAAATTACCAGTCAGTGGGTCTGAAAGTCTCATCTGTGATTAAGATCAGGTTTTACTTTACTGCACCGTTTTTGGACAGTAAACACATTCAATTATCAGTCCTTATTCTCAGTGTTTAACTAGAATAACATTCTGTTTATACACTGGCTCAGAGGCACAGTTATAAGATGCAGAACTAATTAATAAGACACATAAAACAGATATGGTAGCCGTAGATAAGATCCATAAATGTATGAAAACATTCTCAGAACAAAAGCACTCAGTAAATAATATTAAACCAACAGTTAAATAAAATCTGTCGCATAAGTTAATTGAAATGAGTTTTCCTCCAAAGGTTTGGTTCAACTTTAAATCAAACAGAAATGATCTAGAGTAACTCTCTCTAAAAAAGCAGCATTTTGTTCCTTCTCACTTCAGTTATTTATGTAATTTGTATGTGACTAAGGAAAATAATACTATAAATGTAAAAGTGACAAATTTTTATGAAGAAACATTCAAAAGAATTAAATTCAACAACAAATATCAAACAAATACTCATAAAATACATTTTATCTTTTAAACTACTGAAATATAAAACATCTGTTTTAGTATGATGGTGTTAAAAGTTGGTTATAAAAGACTTAAAAGTATAAAAGGTGTGAGAAAAACAGAAATAATAGTATGTGTCATGGAACCAAACAAAAACCAAATATCGATATAAAACAAAACAAGACTGAAGCTACGAGGAATTAGTATAAAGAAGTCCAAACTCACAGCAGTCCTCAGATCTTCCTGAGCTCTGCACCGACAGTAGATGAATGGGGAACTTTTTAGCTGCAGGTATCAACAGATCTTCGAGGTCTGCAGGGCTTAAAGTGGAAGAACAAGCCAGATAGAGAAGCACATGAGGGAACAAACAGAAAATGCTTTAAGATGGCTGCAATCTGAGGCTTCTCTGGTTCTTGTACATTTCTTTTCCTAAAACAAAGCGGGATTCAGTTTTCTAATCATTTGATGCTTCCCATGCTGAGTGGTTGCTTACCCATTCATCGGGTCACTGATGAGGATTTCAGGGTCATCCTTGGTCTCTTCCAGACAGCAGCCATCTTCTGTTAGAACAAATCTACAGGATCCTAATTTAAACAGCTTCCCTTTTTACCCCTGATGTCATCTGTTGTGTTTGATCAGGGAGGTTTTGTCTTGTTTTTTTCTCCCAAAGTGGAAATGAATCATACTGAGGGGGGGATCATTACCTCTGGTCTAATGGTCTCACTGGGATGGCGATTATTCCTGTCTGGACATCATCAGTGACACCAGGGATCACTGCTGACATGTACCAGCTCGTGTTTGGATCCATGTCCATTAATTGAGGAGGCCCTAATGAACGAGTGTTGATGAATAAAGGTGTCAGATTCAGGCTTGTTTGGTTCTCGCCTCCGTCGTGCTGCGTCCCATGGTGCCTCATTTAGGAAGTTAATGATGATGTTGTCTGACCTTTTCCCTTCTCCTCCTTCCTGAGCTTTGAGAACTTTCTGAAGTTGGGTTTGTTTCCTCAGGAAGCGTAAATCCGATGAGGTGGACGGGGTGTCGAAGAAACAGAAGAAAGAGGAGGAGGAGGAGAGGAAGAAGCTGGAGGAGCAGTTGAAGGTACTTCTGTTTTACACGTTGTTTGCAGATCTTTGGCCTTGATAAACCCATTTGGTTAATGTTCACCCCATCTGCATGTGTTAACAGAATCAGAGCCAGCTGATCTGGGGCATCAAGGACAAGCTGAAGAAACATTGTTCAGTCAACGACATGAAGGAGCTGCTGATTGCAAACGGCCAGGATGTTCCTTCTGGAGAGTCCAACGTAAGAAAACAAAGTCACTGTCTTTGACTAAAACCACTAACATTTTGAGAATAAATTATTCTTTTAAAACTATTATTATACACTTAATGGAGATAAATCCAGTGCATTATTATTCCGTCAGCTTCATTGCCCCCCCCAGTTGACGTGTAGGAATCCTAAAATAAGCTGATCTTGCATTGCAGTTGCTTATTCCAATCTAAATACACATAAAGCATCAACTAAAAGGTACTTTAATAATCCCAAATGGGAAATTAAATGGGCATATATTAATGCAAATTAACAATCATTTATGTTTAGCTTCACTTTATATGTAATTTGACAGCTGTGACTTTGTTTTTAGAATTACTAACAGAGATGCACTGATTCAAAAACCAAACAAGAACAATATCCCAGATTCTGTCCAGAATTCCCAGGATCAGCTTGTTAAACTGGTTGCTTTATTCCTTAACTGCTTTAGACACAAACCAAAGTATCAGCCTGTTTTGGATTTTTACAAACAAAATCTATGCTTTAAGCTTTTATCAACAGCCCATAACAGCAACACTAAGATGCAAATAGTTCCTTAGGAGGAAGGTTAGCTAAACATTCTCTGTCCTCCCATCATAAACATGAACATGAGTTTTCTTTATGTCCTTGGATTGAGCTGGAATCTTGAATCCGATCAGACTAACATTGATCTTCTCAGCAAACAAAAAAAGAAAAACCTCCTGGCAGATGTGATGTGAATTAAAGGATTACAACTGTAAGATTACATCTGTTACACATGGTGGAGGAGAGATGATGCTGTTGAACTCCCTTTCTGTCTTAGAATGTCTCTGGAAATATTTTAACATCAACTCCTAAACCTCTTGACTCTGTCAGAAAACTGAAATCAGATTAAATCTTTCAGTTAAAGATCTGTCTTTTTGTTCACTCTAACTTTGTAAAAAAAATCATATCAGCAGGGTTGGACAAAGTGTGCAGTGATTGGTTCATATTATTGCATCAACAAAATAATAAAAAGTTCAAAGGTCCCTTTATTTAAAGGCTTCTTGCACATCCTATATATTCTTAATAAGGAATGTGGATTGAGGTGTAGCTTGTAAAATAAAGGCTAAATTTGATGCATATGTGTTGACTGACTTCTATAAATGGCTGAAGGTTTGTTTCTCCATCTGAACCCAGGTTCTGGACAGCCTGGCTGACGGTATGGCCTTCGGAGCTCTCGAAGCCTGTAAGGAGTGCCAGGGTCAGCTGGTGTTTAAGGGAGACTCTTATTACTGTCGGGGAGACATTTCAGCCTGGACCAAGTGTGTGTACAAAACCAGAACTCCAGCGCGGAAAGACTGGGTCATCCCTAAGGTGGGTCACTATGTTTTACCAGTTTGCTGAAGGTGCTTTTTATTCATGTGGTCTTGAGAATTTGAGCAGTATTGTAATAAATGGTGCTTTTCTATGAAATGTTCCTATAAGTAGCAAAGACTGTAGAAGAGTCCAGTGGGATTAAGAAGGATTTATGTCTGCATACAAACTTAATGGAGAACCTGCTCACATCAGTAAAATGTTGGTTTCGTCGCACTCTGGTCAATAAATCAGAGTGGCTTCCTTCACTTTATCTACTAATGACATCGAGCTCTGGTGTTTTTCTTTTTGTTTGGTATTTTCATGTGATTTCAGGAATTCCATGAAGTCCCTTTTCTAAAGAAGTTTAAATTCAAGCGTCAGGACAGGGTTTACCCCCAGGAGGCTCCCACTCCAACTCTGAAACCAGTGAAAGCAGAACCCCTGGCGAGTGCTTCCAGTGCTCCCACAGAGCGACTGCTGGAGGCGGCACCTTCAGGTCAGAGAAAACCAAACGCCTGTTTCATGACTCTATGAATACACACCTAAACGCTTGATGCCCTTTATGTGTTCTGTGTTTTCAATTGATATTTCCTATTAGAAGCCAACGCAAGGTTTTATAGAACTGTGAAGTGAAAGAAAAGCTCGATTTATTAAAAGGAAAAAAACAAAACAGATCCCCTTCTAATCTGATAAACCTTAATTAAATCAGATTAAAATGAGCTTTGAACGTCTCAGGCTGATTCATATGAAAGTGGAAGGAGTATGGCGCATTTATGGTCTTCAACCTAAACTGACAGGTGATGAATGGAGAAGATCACTCAGAGAAGCAGCCATGGTAACTGGAAGATCAGCAAAGATCCACGACTCATGTAAACGACACAGCAACCAGTATAAAGCTACCTTTAATGAAAAGGAGCCAAGAAAAAAAGGCTTTCTTGAAAGAAAAACTCAATGATTCACTTTTAAAGTTTGCTACAGCAGTCTACACCACTCTATCTGGAAAGACTTGTGCAACATTTTCTCATAGGCAAATTGTTGTTATTTTAAGCTACCCATTCTTATCATAAAGCATGGTGGTGGGAGCATCATGCTGTGGGGATGTGTTCTGGTCAGACCTCATTTGAAGAACGGTTGGAGCTGCAAAAGGTTTTAGACTAACAGACCTTCCAGCAGGAAAACAACCATAAATACAATCATTTAGCCTAAGATGGTGTGTAGTAAACACCATGTTTCCTTTATCTTTGACTTCATTGTTACGTTCAGGTGGATTTACTCTTTTTCAAATGAATTCTGTATTTGATATTGTTGTTCTGGAAATGTTCTCCATCTTCTATTAAGCAGACAAACCTCTAACTGGTATGAAGCTGCTGACTGTTGGCAAGTTATCCAAAAACAAAGAAGATCTAAAAGCTGCAGTGGAGGAGCTGGGAGGCAAAATAACCGGCACTGCCAGTAAAGCCTCTCTCTGCCTCAGTTCTAAGAGTGAGTCATACTTTATCTATAACACTTAGAAATAAACATTTTGAATGCTAAATATGTTGAATATTTTTTTAAACTAATTTGTTTTTAATCATCTTTTCAGATGAAATTGAGAAGATGAGTAAAAAGATGGAGGAAGTCAGAGACGCAGGCGTCCGCGTCGTCTCTGAGGATTTCCTCACAGACATCAAGTCATCGGGCAAAGCTCTTCAGGAGCTGGTGTCTCTACACGCCATCTCACCCTGGGGAGCGGAAGTTAAAGCTGAACCTCAGGCTCCAGCTCTGGCCTCCAAATCTGGAGGCCTGGCTGCTAAGAGCAGCGGCAGGGTTAAGGAGGAGGAAGGTAAACCATGTTTCTTGCTCTTGAGAGTCCTAAAGGAGGGCTGATGTATTCGAGGCTTTTAGAAAGTGAAGTTTTCAGGGATTAATCATTTGATAAACGCCCAAGACCATTAAATGGCAGTTTTTGTAAATAAAAACTATTGTTTAAGTAGTTTCAGTCAGATTTTTGTGTAGTATTGTCTGAGACTAAAGTGTCAGGTGTCAGAAATTGCTCCACATGGATCAGTTTGCAAAAAAAAAAGGGACAGAAATATTATTTATTATAGTATATTAACTTTAATGCAATATAGATTTTATTAATCCTGTTGTCTGGAGTTTCCTACTGATTAAATTTTAGTTATTGCAATTAAAGCCTCTTTTAATTTTTAGGCACCAAAGTATGGAGGGTGATGAGTGCCACAAACAATATATATCTATCTAAAATATTTATAACTATCTAATTAATTCATTAAAACTCAAAATAAAATGTAATTCCATAAGCCTCAGTTAAATATATTCATTTAATCTTATGAAATAATTATAATTATTTCATAATTTAACAAATTATTTCATGTTCCTGTTCTAAAGCACATCATGAAATAATTACAGCTGTCACACATCCATCAATGTCAAAGAGGCGGGACTAGAGCCACTTCCAAATAAACCCTGATGTCTGATTGGCTGCTTCAAACTGAGCAAGATAATTCAATTCAAAAGTACTTTATCTATCCCAAAGGCATTAAATGTTGTAGTAAGACAACTTCTTCCTGGTTTTCTTTTACTCTAAAGTCAATATTTTAACTAACAATCTTATTACTAACAAATGTTGAAATAATTTCTTAGTTTGGTCTAAAATATATCAAACAAGCTTACAAGAGAGCTTGTTGTGGTCTTCTGTGGTGAGAGCTGCCAGAGACTTTAGCAGGCTGGCTCACTATTAGATATGAGTTTCCAACTATTCTGGCTGACTTTAGAGGCAAAGACACATTGAAATAACTATTTCATGTTATGTATTTATTGTACTGCGCCAACCCAAGGAAGTCCATAGTCGATGGAAAAGTTTAAGATTGAGACCATAGTAATTTCTTGTAATTACAGGTGGGAGCAAAGCCAAGAAGATGAAGCTCACAGTGAAAGGTGGAGCTGCTGTGGATCCAGACTCTGGTAAGAGTTAATTCCTCGTGTTAGTCTGTTTTTTTTGTCTATTCTATTTTTTTATTTTACTTTCTTTTAACTGTTGAACAGGTCTTGAAAACAGTGCCCACGTCTTGGAGCAGAACGGCAAGATATACAGTGCTACTTTAGGTCTTGTTGACATCGCTAGAGGAACAAACTCCTATTATAAGCTGCAGCTGCTGGAGGACGATGTACACAAGAGGTAGAAACTCTTTGTCTAGTGCAGTAATCTCAGCTCGGTACCTGAGGTGCTTTTAGGTTCTCTCTGCTGCATCTTTAACCCATGTGTCCATGTATTTGTAGGTACTGGGTTTTCAGGTCTTGGGGCAGAGTGGGCACCACCATTGGAGGAAACAAACTGGACAAATTCCACGACAAGAACTCTGCCATGGATAATTTCCTCAGTCTTTATAAAGACAAGACTGGAAACGAATGGGGAACTTCCAACTTCACTAAATATCCCAACAAGTTCTACCCTCTGGAAATTGACTATGGACAGGTACCAGCACAGCGCCACCAAACTCTAGAAACAAACCTCACTGTACAGTTTAAGAGTAAGACAAACCTTTTTTTCTGCAGGACGAGGAGGCGGTGAAACGGCTGACGGCCTCTGCTGGCACCAAGTCGAAGCTGGACAGACCCATTCAGGATCTGATCAAGATGATCTTTGATGTAGAGAGCATGAAGAAGGCCATGGTTGAGTTTGAGGTACATGTTTTATTTGTTTGTTTAGTTGTTGTTTTAAATTCCGTTTCATCCTTTTGTCACAGCAGAAGTAAAAATTCGGTCGCTGAGGCTATTTTGTAAAGTCATCCATGTTTTGATTCATTTTCTCTTTTCATGTTTACTGTAAATTAGGTCTCTTTTGTTTCGTACCAGTTTTTTCACCTCGTTTTGGTTGGTTTGGCTCTACTCCATTAAGGCAGGCTCATCATAGCAAGTCTATGTGACACAAAGACAGTGCAACAATGGAGGACTTTCTAATCGGTTAATGCCTTCTAGTTGGTCTCGAAGTAAAATAAGAAAGAAAAGCATATAGCTTATCAGATTGAAGGATACAAGCTTGAGCTAATGCTAGCATGCTATAGTATTGTTATTCAGAATAAGCCCAGTGTAAAACAATTTAACGGTTGAAGTTATTTTGATGTATATGCAGTGTGAAGCACAACCCGTCACTGAACTGGCCTCCTTCAGACAGCTACTTTAGCAGGGTTGGGACTGGATCAAAGCAGCATAGTTCCATGTAGACACTGCAAATGGAAAAGCCCTAAAGGACGAGTAGAACCATACAGAAAGGAGATGAACTAGTATGGATTAAAAAAGGACCATTAAAGAGACGGTTTGTTATCAATTAACTTTTTTATTGGTCTGTTTGCAGATTGACCTCCAGAAAATGCCTCTTGGCAAACTGAGTAAGAGACAAATCCAGAGTGCCTACGCTCTTCTGACTGAAGTACAACAGGTTGGTCATAAACGGTTCATATCAATGCTTAATCAAGTGTAAATTATTCTCTTTAGATTTAGAAATACTAGTAGAAGGCAACATGTCAAGAAAACTATGGATTCTTCTATTGTAGTGAAATCTTGATTTATTTTAATAGATTTCACCAAATTCTGGAACCGTGTGAATCTCAGTCAGTTTTGTGTTTTTATCTACTTTATTATTTCTGGTATAATTCAATTTAAACCATTAACTTATGACTCAAAACACACTAGATCTCTGATTCTTTACCTAAATTCAAAAGTTCAAAGTATGAACTGTTAGGTTAAGCTTACTTGTGCTGTTTTGCAACAATAAATCTGCTCAGTAGCAAACAGCAGCTATAAATAAAATCAACCTATACTTTGACCTTTCCCTTTTTATTTAGCAGGAACATATTTAAACACATTTTATCGCCTTTTTAATGTGTGAAATAATGGTTGATGTCAACATTTCCAGCTGACAAATGGCAAACAAAAAGTGATATGAGTATTTTTATTAAAAAAAACAATTATACAAAAACTCTTCCTGTATAAAATACAAAAATGTTTTAATTAAACCTAGTCTCTTTTCAGCACACATTGGTTGTTGATAACTGGGGTCATAGCATGTGGTCAAAACTCAGCTAACACTAAGGTAGACTAGCTGCTGTATTTAATTATGTAGTGCTGCATTGCTTTACTTTCTTAATAAGTTTATTCTCTGTATGCTGTCAGTCTGAGGCGGAGCAGATTACACAGACCTGAACCTGCAGCCACCAATATAATAATAATAAGAATGAAGGTTGTTTTTTTTTATCTTGTCATTTTTTGGTTAGATGAAAGTTTCATAAAATAATCTGCTTAATTCTAAACAGTGTAATGTTTAAATGTTTTTCTTTTTGCTTTTTCTTAAAAAAAAAGACAGATTCGTTTGGAAAGCGTGTTTATTTATAGAAGATGTTTCAGTAATAAAGCAGTTCAAAGTGCTGTACATGAACAGAACATAAAAGAAAAACAGAGAAACATTCATTGCAGTGACATCATGGACCCAGGAGAATAAAAGTTGGACCATAAACTTGACAGAATGATGGTTCAGCTAAAAGTTTAGCCTCCGGTAAAATCCTCAAACATATAAAACTCTTCCATATCATGGCTGTTTCCAACACAAAGAAGGAAATATTGATCCATTGCACCTGTTGCGTTCTCTTTCACTTTCCTTCATGGTTTTTGTTCAGATGTATCTTTAGTTACTATTGTTGTTTTTGTAGGCGGTATCAGATAGCGTACCTGAGGCCCAGATTCTGGATCTGTCCAATCGCTTCTACACCCTCATTCCTCATGACTTTGGCATGAAGAAACCTCCTCTGCTCAACAACCTGGATTACATCCAGGTGAACCCTCTATTTTATCCCTTACATCTCTGATGAGATGGCTTCTGAGAACAGACGATAACGCAGATTTTCACATATGCTACTGCTCAGGCTAAAGTTGAGATGTTGGACAACCTGTTGGATATCGAAGTGGCCTACAGCCTGCTGAGAGGAGGAGCTCAGGACAATGAGCACGATCCAATCGACATTAACTATGAGAAGCTTAAAACTAAGATTGAGGTAAGAAGTGAAGCGAGCTCTAATGAATCTCCTGCCGTCGTAGAACAGAGGGTAACGCCTTTGATAATCCACAGGTGGTTGACAAGACCACGGAGGAGGCTGAAATCATCATGCAATACGTTAAGAACACCCATGCTGCTACACACAACACCTACACTCTGGAAGTGCAAGACGTACGTTGTTGAATCTTTTTTCTTATTTTGAAGACTTCGTGTAAATACCTTATCACTTTAAGTTCGTCTCTATTCCCGCATAATAAATTCTCTCTTTTAGATTTTCAAAATCGCACGAGAAGGAGAGCACCAACGCTACCGTCCATTCGAGGAGCTACACAACCGGCAGTTACTGTGGCACGGCTCTCGCGCCACCAACTACGCTGGTATTCTGTCTCAGGGGCTCCGCATTGCTCCTCCTGAGGCCCCTGTGGTGAGTGTCTGTGGGTAAAGATGATCTTCAAGCTGGTGAGAAAGCTTCATAGATTTCATTCGGATTTCTTGTGTCACTTTCTCCCCTGTGCTCTTTAGACTGGTTACATGTTTGGCAAAGGTGTGTACTTTGCTGACATGGTGTCCAAGAGTGCAAACTACTGCCACACCTCTCAGTCAGACCCTGTGGGTCTCATCCTGCTGGCAGAGGTCGCTCTGGGCAACATGTGAGTCGAAATATACATATAGAGACAGTAAAAAATAAAAATCATCTCTTGTGATAGTTTTAAATAAACTATTTGTTGCAAATGCAGGCATGAGCTGAAGAAAGCCTCTCACATCACCAAACTACCAAAGGGAAAGCACAGTGTTAAAGGTAAGAACCTTCACTGTTTTATTGGGTTGATCGTGTGATGAGCACCTATCTGATCCCCTGGTAAAGAAGAGTGTAAAGGATGTGAATTAATGTGAGGACTGTGTAGCAGTGAGCTCTGCAGGTTGATATGAAGACAAGGCTCCTCATCCAGCTGCTCTGAGTGGAGATGATTGCTAGCTTACTTTGATCCCCATGTTCTCGTGGTTATCTGCTGACTTATGCAGAACACGCTCATCTTCTGAATTTTGTTTCCCTTTCAGGGTCGCCCGCAGTCAGTCATCTGTCTCCATCTGTTTGTGTCCAACCAACTACCTGCATGTCCTCTTTAATTCCACCCATAAATCTCCTCCTTGGTCTTCCTCCAGCTTCTTCATCCGTCTATGGATGCAATCAGTATTCCTCCTTTGACCTCAGGCTTTATCTCCAAAGCATCTAACATGAACCAACCTTCTTATCTTTTTCCATCCTGATCACATCTTAAGAGAACAACATCTTCACCCATCATGCCTCTGGTTCCTCTCATGTATTCAGTCTTGTTACTTTTGACCTTTTATTTTTCTTCCTTTTCTAGATTTTTACTCCACCTTTTCCCCTCTCTCACCACAGATCACAATCTCAGCTGTCTTACTTAAATATGTTCTCTCCTCTTTCTTATTTTGTGGAAAAGAAATGACCTGCTGTGCCTGACCAGTATGATAGTCAAAGGAAAAGTGATGGGTTTTTTTTTTTTATAAATGAAATAAATGTTTTGTATGGAAGCGTATTTCATTCACCTGAAGAAAAAAGAAAGAAATTCTACTGAATTAACGAGATAAACTGCGAAGATAGGGGGAATTAATCTAAAAAAAGGGAAAAACAGGACATGTTGAAGCTTCTCTAAACAAAAGGCTTCTCTTGTTAGAAATCTGCAATGTCCACAGTAGCAGAACATCCCCTATGGAATCACTGCAGCATAGTCTTTTGTTTTAAATTGTCTTTAATTCATAAAAACTGAATATTTTGATTTATTTTTGTTACAAATACCTCAGACTAATTTCTAGACTAAACTAGAACCGACTTTTTTCATGTTTTTTTTTTTTTTTTCTAGCTGAAACTCTGTTTCCATAGTTTTCAACTCACTGACCAAATTAGAAAGTTAAAACACTGAAGTTGTATTCTAATAGCATTGTTAGGCATTGTACCAGTTTTTTGGCACTGGTGGTTTTACTAAACCCAATCATTTATTAACATGCATAAAATTACACTAACAGAAAATCTGATTCCAAGATTTTCAGGGTGAGATTGTAATAAACCTTCATTTTAAGGCCTTTTACGCGTTTCTACGAGGGCTGTCAGTAATTGTGCTTTTAATTATGTACTGGTTTAATCATTATGTTTTGCTGATTATATTTTCAATATAATTTATCTTCCTGTTTTTTTTCTCGACTCTAATTCACAATGAATTCTAATCCCTCCAGGCTTGGGCAGAACCGCTCCTGATCCAAACGCTTCTGTCACATTGAACGGGGTGCAAGTACCTCTGGGTAAAGGAGTCAACACTAACATTGATGACACAAGTCTACTGTACAACGAGTATCCTTTATTAATCTCCCGCTTGATGAATTTAAAGATTGTTTGGTTAAATAACCCTCCAGGTTTTTTTTTTGTTTTCCAAGTTTTTTTCTATTTTGTTCACTTTTTCTGTTGTTTCTGGACATCAGGAACAGTAAATATCAGATATGATGAAATGCAATCACCAAACCTTTAATACTTAAATCCGTCCGTCTACTCGGACCCAACTGTCTGTCCTGTCTGTTCATTATGGTCTGATGTTTTCCTTTTTAGCTGACCTGTCCAATTATATAAAATTCTTAGTGATGTTTTTAATTATGTTTGAATAACAGCTAAACCTTCATAATCCCAAGCAAGCCCTTTTAAAGCACAGAAGGTGAATCTCTCTTTGTTTTTCTTCTCATTCTAACAGCTCTCTGAATGACACTATAAGTAGCTTCCTTTTAATAACTAATTTTACTCTACTTGATATTACCTTTCCTGTTTTCCTTAACCAGCACTCCTCCAGGTACATCGTATATGATGTGGCTCAAATAAACTTGAAGTATCTCCTGAAGATCAGGTTTAACTACCAGACGTCTCTGTGGTAAAAAAACACACCAAAAAAAAGGACTGGATCCGAACCCTTCAAGGAAACTAAGAACGCTGTTGCATCTGCCTGGGCTTCATTCTTTGCAGCAAATAACATCAAGGAGTGGTGCTGTATTTTATCCCAACAGTTTCCATATGAAATAGTTTCACTTTCTTTCTTTTACACCAGGTTTTGTAGCCAGCAGCGTTGGTTAGACTACCAGTAGATAAAAAACATTCTCATAAAACTGGACATCAAGAGTTAGTTCATGAGACATGGGCACAAGAGTGAAGGGAAAGTCTAGTGATAAAACGTGCTTTTCAGGAACTAATCATAAAGAGGAATATCACAATGCTTAATAAAGTGGCTTGATATGACACCTTGTTCACATTTAAGATGTGGTCTGAGCTCTGACCAGGACGTCTGCATGCTTGCATACATGCGCTCAAGGCTCTTCTCTGTAATTACATTCTGGTTTGCATTTTGTAGACTGTTGAAAAGTTTGACATGTATATATTTGGTTAGTTTCTTTCTATCTAAAGCTGTCTTCTCCTTTAAAGGTTAACATTTTAATGTTTACCCTCATGGCAATAAAACACGGTTAATCCTAAAACATTTGACTTTACTTTTACTGATCTCAAAGTATGTTCTTCCGTGTATTTTTGGTCATGAGCTGACTCAGGTTTAACCACACTGCTAATCATATTAACCTGATATTTAAGTAGATTTGTATATTTATTTTGTCTCTTAAAATTAGCCTATATTTTTCCCCATATCTGAAAGTTATCAAAGTGACTTAAAATTGTCAAGCTTATTTAAAAGGAAAAAAGAACCTGATATTTTGTCATGTTTCTCTCACAAATCTGGATGTGATTTTTATAAGACAGGGCTACATGGAAAAGAAAATATTTTTTAGAACAACCTTTCACTGTTTCTATTACTGGGATATGTTTTTATATTGTTGAAACATTTGCAATCAGAATGACTGGAGGGCATCTTAGCATCATAACTAACACCTAAAAATGATCTAAACCTCTATCTACAGAAAGACTGACCTTCAATCCATTCTAGGTATTTAGCCTGGTTTAGGTTCCAGTATTACCCTGTATTTAGCTTTATGATTTCTCAACCCTGAGAAGCATCCCAGCTGAATAAAGGCCTCCCCGCAGAATGATGCTGCCATCACCGTGCTTCATACTGAATATCGTTGGTTTACAGTAGGAGTCTACAACCTGCAACTCAAAAAAACGTATGTGCCTCCAGGCTGCTGACCTGCTCTGGTTATCTCTGCTCATAAGTGCCATAGAATTGAGCCGTCCTTTAAAAATAATTTTTGTTTTGTTTTTAAATAATTTTGTTTTTAGCAATTTAAAGTAATTTCCACATCTGAGTGACATTGAACTTTTTCTTTAAGCAGCAGCTCTGTTTCTCTTTTTACTTTCTGTAAACTATATATTTGATTAAAAATGTACTATGTTATTATTTTAAAAAAAATATTGCAGGTTCTTTTAGCTGTAAGCTAGGAATAGTAGACCAATAGTTTGTCATTATTAAAGTAAAGGCTGGTATTTGCCACAAAAGGCCAGCTTTCTTTTTTGATTTTGCAAAACCAGACACGAGCGTTGTTGACACCTAGTTGATGTGCAATGCTAGTTTTTCTTAATTTATATCTTTTGACAGCAAAGCTAAATATATACTAAGATTTTTGGGGGGCATTTCATTTAGAAGTATCAGATTAAAGAAGAGAGAATACAAGGATCTAAATTTCTGATTTTTATTTGTTGGAAAATTATTTACCTCCAAAAAAAGTTTCACAACATTTTATTAGAGATCAACTGAAGACTTTTTTGTTTGTTTCAAAGGGCGATGCTGATACTGATTATTTTAACATCCGTCTAACTACTCCCCAATAGGTGCTTCCTATTTTGGGGACCTGATTCTTGAAGCCAATGGTTTACTGTGAGGTTAGTTATTGTGACATTACAAAATGTTTTTTGTTTTTTTTTAAATTAAGTGGTACATACATATGTTCTCCTAATAGGACCTGACCAGCGCTATTTACCATAAGACAGACACTAGAGCTGGGATCTCCATCTGATTTTTTTAAAGGCCCTCTTCATCATCATTGTGTGTTTCACCAGTGTCAGTTGCAAGTGTATAAATAAACATTTTGAGCACACTACTCTGGTATATTTTCTCATAGGTGTTTTATCCCAACACTTTGAAAGAACATAAACCTCTGATAGAACATGCCCTGTCAGGTTTTGCGTTTGACAAGTGTATTATAGTTTGACACCAGCTTCAATTTATAAACAAAAAAGACTCGTGTTAAAATGTATTTCACAACTATTTAATACTGTCAGTTTTACTGAGAAAATTCAATAAAAGTATGTGTACTAAATAATAACACTTTCGTAGATCCCAGAATGCGTTAACAAATATAGGTTTGCTGTGATGCTGAGCTGTGTTTCTTATCGTCCCTAACCTTTTTCAACTGTTTCCTGTCAAAATTACTATTGATATGTGTTTATGTATGATCCAAAGTTCATAAAATGCACAATTAAATTAAAAGAACTTCCCAACAGCAGGGTTTTCTTATTCAATGTTTATTCATCAAATCGCCCTCCACACAGATTTCGCACCCAGAATGCATTTTGACAACGTCTTTGAAAAAGCAGCGCGGCTAATTCAAGATGGCGGAGATGGACCAGCTGTTAGACGAGAGTGAGTAAAAACACAATTTTCCCAGTTTTACAGCGTAAACAAGCCGGGGTGCTCTGGTAATGAGGTAAATAGCGGACGAAATGCTAACATAAGATCCGTGTAACAGAAATAGTGCTATATTGGTTTGCTTTTATGAAGTCCGATTTAAACCTAGATTCACCGGTTTGTTCTAGTCAGCTACCATTTGTTAGCACGACAGGCTAGCCAAAGCTAACGTTAGAGTTGAACAAGTTTGCAACCCAACCGGATAAACAAATACCATTAGCTTAGCTGTGAGCTAACCGATGCTAACTTCAACACCCAATTAGCAATAACAAAAGGAATACAACGACCGAGGTAGCTACAAGGTATTAATTTGTGTACTTGGTTATAGTTTCTTTAGTTATCTTTCTGGCGGTTGCTTAATTTAATCCAAACGGTTCGTTAGCTACGGTCTTTTTTACCTGGATAAACGTTACGTTTCATTTAGTTTAGTGTTTTGTCTGCTAACACCTGAAACTATCGTTTATAATTTAATTATATGCTATAATCACCTTATAACGTATTGACCTTATTTGGTGTAATGCATTTTTTTTGAGCTACAGTCACTTGACAGCTGAAACTTGGGGGTTTAAGGCCTCAATATCCGTCTGCTATTTGTGATCAAACTGCTGGGATGCTGTCACTGTGCAAAGGTCCGCCTCGGATCAGTCAGCGATACTTGGGATCTCTATGTAATTGGTGGAGAGGCTTTAAGGATATCCAAAGAGATTCATTTCAGTCTGAAAATTATAGCTAAACATCTATTTGTCAGATTTGTTGCAACACAACTATTTGTAGATAAGTGGTGCAATAGTTGCTTTGGCTATTCCAGTTATTGACAAGTTGTTTTTTTATTCTGATTAATATTTTGAGAGCTTTAAATAAGATTTTTTGTGTATACTTTTGTGAAACTAGAACTATGTCAACAATCCAGTGTTTAAGAAAAATGATATTTAAAACATCAGCCAACTTTTAGATGAATCTCAATTTCTGAGCAATACTTACTATTAGTATTAACAACGCTAAGTTGAAGTGATGATCTTTTTTTGAAATAAAATTTGAGAATGCAAAATGCACAATATCACAAAATGTAATTATTCATAAAGATCATTAAAAACAAGTTTTGTCTGCGTAGATATGTACCTTAAGGAACATTTTCTGCCATGTTTATTAGAGGGAAATGAATGTTAAACTTGTTATGAATGTTAATCTTGATGTGTTTTTTTTTTGTCAGATCTTCAGATTATAGTTTTACGCAGTTCATTAATGGGGAAAATGGTTAAGTCTTTGTTTGGGAACAACTTTTCACCCTAAGGGGTATTTATTGGGAAGACCTTTAGTGTAAAAAAAAGAAAGAATATAATAAAAAACGCAATACTTTGAGAAAATATAAACTTTCTCACTGCATCTTTACTCTGTAGTTATCAGCTGGTTTAGTTATCTACTGCTGAAATATGTTTACTCTCTTTCTTTTTACAGTTGTTTCATTTTCTGTTATTTTGATTAATCTTTCTATCTTAGGTTCCTCAGCAGAGGCCCTCGTCAGTCTAAAAGGTTTGTTGTCAGTTTCTTTGTCTTTCAGCCTCTACAGTTTTTCTCCTGTTTTAGTTTGCATGCTGGATCTTTGGTCTTTCTTACAATTAGTTGTTTATTAGCTCTGCAAAAAATATCGTCAAACTTATAAACTGCTTTGTAAGCTTATTTTTTAACAATCTTTTTTAAAATTGCAATAGTGATCTTGTTTATTTTGTGTTGATGCTTTAGAGAAAGAAAATTCAAATGATTATTTTTTTAAAGTTATTATTATTAAACGTGTCATCTTGGTTTTGTAGTGATGTTATTTTGAACAGATCACCTGGCTTTTTTTACAGAGGGCAGTTTGTCCAACACATTAAATGAGAAGAACAGCTTCACGAGAGCTCACAACACCAGGGGGCGACATTCCTCTGTAACAATGGAAACGGTAGGAGGGAGGAGGAGGGTTGTTTTTTTATTGCAAAAAGTAAAAAAAAAAAAAAAAGATTTTTTTAAATTGTATTTGACTATGTCAAATACAATAATACATCAACACATTTAAAAAGGGGGTATTCTGTGTCAGTAAAAAAAAAGATAACTTAAAAGCAGCCAAAAGCTTTAACACTTTTAAAAAAGTTGTTTGCAGTCTGGTTTTAGATTAGATTAGATTAGATGAGTTTTATTGATCTCACAGCGGAGAAATTCACATGTCACATACTGGCAAAGTGGAT
>JAUZNJ010020220.1:0-17199 GCA_034780135.1 Jordanella pulchra | reverse complement strand
GGCCATCTGCCGAGGCCGACTGGGGTTCAAGGAGACAGAAACAGACAGACAGAAAGAAGCAGAGATATAAAAGGTAAAGGATGCGCTCATTAAACTTGTGTTTCCCTCCAAAAAAGTCTTTAAGACTCCTGTCTGCAAAAATCCCAGTTGCCAAGACCGACAGCATTTAAATTGCTGGTTTCATTCAGTTCAATTCAGTTTATTTATATGGCGCCAATTCACAACACGTCATCTCAAGACACTTTGCAAAGATATTTCAATCAAATCACACAGTTGGATTAGTTGAAAGTTTCCTTTTTAAGGAAAACCACAAACTGTCATGATTTCAGCCCTTCAGCTGCACCTGACTGTGCTGATTGCTGATTACCCTCACCTGCACTGTGCTGATTGCTGATTACCCTCACCTGCACTGTGCTGCTCTCTATTTAAACAGCTGCTCATCACCAGCTCAGTGTGAGATTGTCTGTTGTCCCAGTCACAGCTTTCAAGCCTTGATTCATGTTCTAAGGAGTTTTCTGATCCGGCCTGTTTTTTGACCACATATTTTTGCCCACGTCCTTCTGCTGTTGGAAGTTTTCTGACCTCCTGTTGCCAAACCCTGCCTGTCTTTGACCTTACCTTCAGGCTTATGATCCATGGATTCCCATTTAATGAAACACTCCTATGCATGACCCTGGATCCTCTGGTTAGTGGATTTAATCCCAGTCTTCTGTTTGTCCCCTGAGCCCCAAGGCCTCACACTGTCCTTTCACCCCCGCCCCCCCAGACTGGGTTCCTGACCCTTGCTGATTTCTCCTTTCCTGACCTACCATGGTGTCCACACCCTTTGGAGCCCCTTCTACATTATTTTAAATAAAGCATTTGGTTAACCATACTCTTGTTTTGGCTGTATTTTGGGTTCTGACTGATTTTGCTGCACAAGCAAACTTCTTGATGAAGTAAAAATGTTTTTTAATCTAAATCATCAGGAGGTGTGAATACTTTTGGTGTTAAGCTAATGACTGGTCAGAGTTTGCCAATTTTGAAAGCATGTTTCTGCCGTTTTGAGCGAACCAAAGTCTCAAGAATTTAATAGCTGCTCAAAGAAACATCAATGTTTATGGTGAGGAGTTGGCAGAGACAAAGATTTTCCATCTGAATGTAAATGATTCTTTACACAACGGAAATGCAGAAGATGACTATTTTGCTTATCAATTTGCTTCAGATTTGTTTGAGGTTTTGTTTTCAGGTGGAAAAGTTTGGGAAATTAATGCTTAGCTCTTACTTGCACAATGCTATTCCAACCTATACTTAATTTTATAAGGTTAAAATGCCTTTTTTAATGAATTCTTTCACTTTTTATTGGGAGGCATACCTTAAAATGTTGTATTTCTTTTATTCTAACAAAACATCTGTTTATCAGATACCCCTCAGGATACCCCTCAGGAACTGCAGCAAATTTGTTGTTTTACCCTCGTGGAGAATGGGAAAACTTTTCCCCTGCAAAAATCATTCTCTGTCAAACAGGAAGTGAAGCGTTTAACATTTCTGACAGCTGCAGTAGCTTGTTTAGAGTCATATGGGGGAACTGAAGGGCTGGTGTCAGTAATGTTTACAGTGGAGGCCAAACAGGCAACAAACATGAATGCAATCTCAATTGAAACTTTCAGTTAAGGTCTAGATCGATTTTTTTCTTTTTTAATTTACTGACAGTTCCGCTATTAGTGTATTAAACCACAGCAGTTCCCTTTAAATTGAGGTCAACAGCTGCAAATGGAGAATAAAGCTCAGCCTCATGTGGGAGAAACCTTTCAGACTTAAAATGTCCTGGCTTCTGCACAGACATGCAGCAGATGATGACCATCCCACTGTCCTAGAAACTGTTGCTATTTAGAAATGATTACCATTCAATGCAGAGACTCATTGTTATTTATACTTTCATTTGGGGGGGGGAGAGAGGGCAAAAAGCATTCGATAATCTGATGATTAAAGCAAAGAAGTTTGGGTTATGACCTC
The DNA here is from genome assembly GCA_034780135.1 of Jordanella pulchra. Lineage (NCBI taxonomy): Eukaryota > Metazoa > Chordata > Actinopteri > Cyprinodontiformes > Cyprinodontidae > Jordanella > Jordanella pulchra. Next base: position 15,204 of record JAUZNJ010020220.1, on the reverse strand, counting down.
AGAATCGGTTCAAACAGGTCCCTGGTTATAGCGGGTGGGTGTAGATATAAAGGGGCGTCATTAAAAATCCCCAACAGGATGATGCAGTTCCCTTTTTGGGTTAAGGTCAGAGTTAAATAGAGCTTCAATTCTAGGGTGAGTGAAAATATCTCCTGCTTCAAAGATCATTTAAAAACACATTTCATGTAAAAGGTTTTTTGAAATCCAAAAATGTACTAAAGATCTCAGCTTCCTCAGTTTATTCACCGTAAGAATGAGCGAATGTTTAAATTTTATGATTGTCAGAGGGATAATATTTAGTCACTCCTTGGTGACTGTGCGGATGAGTCATGGGTCCTCTGGCAAAGAAAACATGCCAACAGGAGCACCTAACACTGAGCAGACTGCAGGAACTCAGGGAACACAGAGCTGTTATGAGTTTAGAGATGGGGCTGTTATTGTTAAATGTAAACCGTCCCTGTCTTTGTTATCTGTCAAAGCGCCCGGCTTTCCTGCACACAGCCAACGCTCCTTGGAGAAACTTTTCTGTATATTTAGAAAATGATTTCTCTTTTGACTTTCACTGCACACAACCGGATTATTCTTCTAAATTTAGCTGCCCTCAACCCTCATCTGGAAACCCCCCCTTGTGTAGTTTTAGATGTGGTGAAAACCAAAGCATGACGTCTAAAATGTGCCAAAAATGTAGTCCTCCTCAAATGTAACTTATTTATCAGTGTTTCATGTGTTTTTAAAGCCTAGTTACAATTTTAATAGCGTTAAAAATATGTATTTCTTAGGGAAATTCAGTTCAAATGAAGAAACTCATGGGTGGCTATAGTTATTCACTGTTCCTTTAACTTTCTATTAGTATGTTTGGAAAAATACATGTTCATTCGTAATGACCTTTTGTTACTTGCCCTTTTTTTGTTGAGTGTCTCATTGTTGTATAAGCAGGGCAATATTTCTGTCTTAAAGGAAGATGTTTTTTGGTGTGACCTCACATTTCAATTTATTGAGACACTTATTTTTTATTTTTGTTGTCATTAACTGTAAGTTATAATTATCAAAATGGCAACAAATAAAGGCTGGATATATGTTATTTGGTTTAATGAATTTAAATGAGCTTCTTCCTGATTGAGATGAGAATAATGAATCTTAATAGTAATCCTGTGGAAACAAAATTCATATTTATATTCAGCTGATTTTAAAACATTTAAATAAGAAGATATGCTGCTGGTTGCAGAATCACATCTTGATTTGCATTTAATTGTTCTCCAATGAAAAGTTGAGCCAGTGAGGAGGAAATGCTGGCCCATACCATCACACTGCCTCCACCACAATGTATTTGGAAATAGCAGAGAGGATTTTTGTTATTGACACATAAAATCGTGGCCATTTAGAAGATTAGAACCAGGATCTATTGCCTGAAAAATGTACAATAAACACCTCATAACTTTTTACTCTTAATTATATATGCAGCTTTTTTCCTCCATTTTTTTTTTTAAACCTGCAAATGTTTCTTTCTCTTCACAATTTCGTGCTTCTTCGTGTTGGGCTGTCAGATAAAATCCTTGTAAAATACATTGACGTTTATGGTTGTAAGGTGGCAAACCGTGAAAAAGTGATAAACATTTTTGCAAACCACCGTAAAGTTAAATCGATTTGTCAAACCTATGTGACCTTATTGTCATGAGAAGGAAGTCAGGGGTGCCATCAGCATGTTAGTTTCGAACATGAAATTTGAGTCCAGCTGTGAAGCCACATTTCACAGAGAGATTTTAGTTTGTACTAAACCTCATCACAGGACATAAAATGTCCATCCAGGAAAGTGATGTGAAAGCACTTCATAGGGATGCACCAGATTGCATTGACAGACTGTCCTGACAGTTTTTATTTATTATTATTTTTTTGTTGTTTTTTAAGACTCATAATCAGACATCTTTTTTGATCTTGCATATTCAATTAAAGCAAGCCCTGACTCTAAAATAGATAAAATAACAATAATCAGTTCATCAAGAGGTCGGACATACTTTTAACTGTCTTATTCTGGGTTGAACAGTAAGAGCAGAAACTGATAAATATGCAGAAGGTGAAGAAGCAAAGGTCGACAGGCTGTTGAGTCTCTTGGCAGCGTCCATCCTCTCCAATGCTGGACATGTTGCTTTTCAAGCTGTTGAGACTGCGGAAAGCCCATCTGTCCTTTCTCTCTCCCAGCCATCAACACTTTTCCATTTATTAAATATTGAGCTCATGAAAACGAATGAGGGGAGAGAGGGGGATCCTGTGAATATTCAAAACTGAAACAGCAATTGGTAAACAGGGAGGTGGGGGGGTTAAGTTGTGATTTAAACCTGTGCCCTGCTAAATGAATATATGTATGAAAACTTGTTTCCAAGGTTACTTAATAGTTGAGAGTTTCCTGTGCTGCTGTGAATGCGCCTCTGCTTCTGCACCTTTGCTGAAGACAGGAAGTGGTTTGGGTCTTTCATCTGGGCCAGCGAATGCCGCGCCACGATCAGTCACATTTTCCATGCCGAGCAACAACAAAAAAAAAAGCCAAAAAAAAAAAACACAACCACATGACTCTGTTTCACATCAAGGTTTGACATTATCTAATGTGAGATACGTAAAACCGCACTCTGTCATGTTTTCCACCGAATGACATTTATAAAAGGAAGATGGCTGTCTCGGTCCACATCAAGATCTTGCAAAAGAGGTGCTAAAATGAGTTTTCTCTGAAGTGATAAAAAGCTTTCATCAACAGAAATAGTTTTCAGAGCGACCTGTTCCCTGTCTATACAGGCAACAGATGACAGAGATGAGGGATAAAACAATATTTAAGCATATTTCTGCGCACAAAGTTTAGATCTGAACAGTAAAACACAAAATAAGAAGCACACACTTATTCTCTTAAAGCTATTTACTTTAAAACCATTGTCTGGCTTTAAATTGTATTTGTAATATCTATATTTAAAAACATATTTTCCTTTCTTTTTCACTTTAATGAGTGGATATGTAAAACAAGTCTTTTTTATCCCTATCACATTTATACACCCAGGAAGCAGGAGTCTAAAGGATCCTAATCGAACAGTCCAAGGCAATCTTAAAAACTTTAAATGTACATTACAGTACAAATTACAGAAATTGCTAAAACATTATTCCACAGCTATTTAAAAAAAACACATGATTATAACACTGGTGACTTTGTTAAAAACAATTACTTTTTAGCTTCAGTTTTCTAATCTAATTAACTCTTAAAACTGTGTTATATAATATGCTCCCATTAGAATAGATACATTCATTCTTAGTTTTTATCTTTTTTTAAATCGTTATCACAACAGGTGAAATATATCAAAAATGGTGCCTCTATCTTGAAGTGTATTTTCTATTATGTCAGAACAGAAGATGAATGAAACGATTCCTTAAAAATATATATTTATGAAAAAAGGACAGCTGTTTATTTTGATTTTTAAAAAAACTATAAAAAGCTGAAATGTCAGGTCCATCCATCCATCCATCCATCCATCCATCCATCCATCCATCCATCCATCCATCCATCCATCCATCCATCCATCCAGTTGCCCAATGGTGAAAACCTTATTTATTTATATAATTTGTTTTTCAGTCATTATGTGTATCTTATCATCATAGATGATTCCCAATTCAAACATTGTAATATAAAAATTTAAATTCCCTATTCATATCTGGGTAAAATATTTCACAGCCAACAGATTGTTTTCTTCCAGTGACAGAGTTAACAGGAGGCAGTTTTTCATAGAAATACATAATTCATGGCTGAACAAACAAAGACTACTTGCAGGAACCAGCTTTCATTTCACCAAACCTGTTCGGATACAAAGTCTGCTTCATTATCACTGGAGTGATATTTAAAAAGCTCCTTTGATTGGCTGTCCACCTCTAACCCATTGTTGTTTTTTCGAATTTGCTTTAATAAAACATTATTCCTGATTAATTGGCGAGGCCCTATTTTTCATTCTGTGTTAAACAAGATTTGTTTTTTGGTTTAAATTGACCTTCTCTCATACTTGGAACTATGTGTCAGTTAAACCAACGTTTGAACTGATGAAACTTGAAATACAGGATGACCTACTTGGATTTGCATAAGTACTCCGCTCATATTCCTATCTCAGATAAAGCAATTGTTTTTAAATTTTAACAATAAAAACATTCCAGTGTTTAGTTCGTTTTTTAAAATTACTTTATCAAACATTCAAGTATCAGGAAATGCATGAAATTAAGCTGAACCGATATACTATCACTAAACACTTTGTGGTGAGATTGAAGCATCCTTTTGCTATCTTCATTTGTTTTGTTTAAGGACAGACAAGGAGAAGAGCATTAAAGTCATCCTGCATCTGTTACACCCACCAAGCAAGTCATAGCCTAACATCAGCTGACTTGTTAGGGGATAAGTCGGCTTTGCAAATTGAGGTAGTGATGTAATGATGACCTATGGATTGTGTGACCGGCCAGCTGCAGGATTTAGAAGTACAAACAAGACTCAGATATCCAGTAGTGCGCCAGCATGGCTCCTCCTGTCATGTCACAGCAGGAGTCATGTTGTAAAACCATCGCTTTTTCTTTTAGCAATGTTACCTAAAGAGAGCTTTGATTGCTAATATTATCTGTCATAAAAAGAGATAGCATTTACGTATTATAAAATAAGTTGAGTCTCTTGTTCTCTTGCTTTTTAACACATGGTGTAACAGGAGTCTTTGGGAATCCAATCATCTCTGATCAGCTGTGTCCTTTTATAAATAACTACACACTAACCCAATTATAGAAGCAATGGCACATACCCTGTGTTGTTTCAGGTTGCCAGAGGGGATTAATGGACTGCTAGGGATTATTTTAGGGACTGATTCCATCGGGTCCCTTTCACTGTACAGTGGTCCCATCCTAAGTGCAGTCAGCCAACTTGGCCCTTGCTCAATGGGCTTCTTGCCAAAAGACACCTACTTATTATGACTAATAATATTCCCTGCCTGACCTGCATACAGGTCACTCATATTGCCCTACAGAGGGGACGGACTGTATATTGCATCTCTATGTTTTTCTCCGTAGAAATACAGCAAATCACTGGTGTATCCCTTCACTTAATGAGCAAAATGTACTTTTTCTTATTAAAAACTTAGTTGACATTTTGTTTTGTTTTTGAATGAGTAAGTCTGGAGAATAAGTATATGGCTGCTATTATACCATATAAGTGTGACTCAGAAAAAAAAAGGACATGCTGATATGAGGATATGATGCAAGTGTATGACATACATAACTAAACCCCACTGACACAGCAACTTAAAAATATGAAATCCCACAGGCGTGCAGGTGACGCAGTGGTTAGCATGTAGACCCATGTACGGAGGCCTAAGTCGTCAATGCGGGCACCCCAGGTTCAAATCTGGCTTGTAGTCCTTTCCCGCATGTCTCTTCCCCTCTCTCATACCTCCTTTCCTGTCAGCCTACTGTCTAAAAAAACTGCCGTAAGTGCTGTAAAAAGTAAAAAAAAAAAACAATAATCTCTTACGTTGTGTGCTTTTTTTTTTTTTAGCAAGAGGAAAGTTTTACTTGTTGAATCAGGAGAAATAATAATAACCTCCCCTGATAAATGTTGTTTTTTCTTCTAACAATAAAGAAAGAGGTTGGGGGCTCTTTGCCCTTTATCCTTTAGGACTTTTGCAGTTTTGATCTTTTTATAATTCATGCTTTCACGCACTAACAGGATGCTTTAAAGTGATCAAGGGTCTGTTTGCATCCAACCTTGGGAATTTCTCTAGGATTCTCCATAGTTTAGTTACCAGCAGCAGACAAGCCACAATTATTGTAGTTTGATAATGAATTATTTCAACCTAGAGAGACTCACAGAAAATTTTATTGATCAGTAGAAAGAACTGATTGGCCATAATCTGAGAAAATGGACTGTAATAAATCAAATTCAGAAAATCATATAACATTTAATTAAATGATATTCATATTTTTATCATAATTATCACAGTTTGTTAGTATAAATAATTGTCAAGAGAAATCAATTGATGGTTAAGTAGGTCTGCATAGATAAAAAATGTTATGGGGTAACAAAAAAGAAAGGAGACTAGGATACAAAGATAAATAGACGTATAGATCAGTAAATGATGTCTATTGATATCTTATTGTATTCAAAGGTTGTTTGAGTTCATCAAATGGACTAAATATCCCTGACTGTCAATAAATCTCTGTAGGTTAAATTTAGACAGTGAAGGAAATGATTATTACATTAAAAGTAGTTTTATTTACACAGTTCAACTCAAGAAGTGAAACTTCCTGTTATATAGTTCACACATTTATTTATGTAGATCTTAAGGACAATGGCTAGCAGCAAATGACTGAATATTTTTAATGACAACAATTAAAAAGGAACCAAAATATGACATTATGGCCCACACAATCAGTGTGGACCCTCCATGAACAGGGTAAATAATCAAAGGTTGTTTTTAAAATAGATGGCTGTTGTTGTGAGCTTTATTTAAGCTTTACAGAAAGTCCGTAAAAGAGTTTGAGGGATATTAAAAGGGCATTGATTATGGCTGGAGTCACCACAAACAACCTGAACCTGAAGTTAAAACTCATCTGAATGTCTCATCTTTGCTAAGCATCAGTCCAAAGCACTATATTAAGATCAAAATAAGTGTTGTTTATTTGACTTGAAATTCCCTGACTCCTTTTGCTATGTATTCATGCATCAATTTACCGGAGGAACAATCCTGGTTTCTTGAGGTCCGGAATGAAATTTCCTCACAAAGAAGAGGCTCAATGAGCGATAACATCTGCTGTTATTGGTCCAGTGCGATTTATTGGTATATTTACTGTAGTATCATTATGATTGTCTGCTGGCAAACTAGCCTTACCCAAACCCCTTCACGACCTTTGGCAGTAATATATATAGGTTTCAGTTTTAAGCCATATTTAAAATTAGCACAAATGCCTTCTTATAATATATCACTTTGTGTTAGCTATATATTTTTGAAGATAATCTAATTGATATCCTTACATGACTTAGAGTATTGCTTACAACCTTTATGGTTTAAATAGGGACAGTGCTTCAGATGTTCATGATGCCCAGTGTTTCAAAAGACGGATCTTCATCTGATCTGATGGCAAACAAACAATAAAAGTTGTCTTGACCACTGAGCTATAAGGAGGAGCAACTTTGAAATGATGGATGTAATTAAAACTGATTTGATAAGAAATGTGGATCAGACCCCAGTTAAGATTGTTTTTGTTTTTAAGATGGAGCAATTTAAATAAAACTGAGTCAAAAGCATAATCACTGTGAACACATTTGCTGTTGTTTAAGTACGCAGGCTTTGAAATGGGTTAAAACAGGGTTAAAAAAAACACACCCGAAGCAAAACTTGTGAAGTCTGTGGAGCAGGTTAAAATTTTTGTTTGTGACTCAGCTGAATGCAAATGATGAAACAAACAACATATCCATGACTATCCAGCAAATAGTTTCACTGTGCTATATAACTAGCATTAAAGAAGGGTTTAGTGGGGTGATGCTTTAACATTATACAGGATGACATTACTGTCAAGGCAAAGTCATTAGTCTGAGCTTTTTCTCTTGTATGACTGAAAAAAAAGATGTTTTGAGAAGCAGTTTGAAACGCAGCAATCCCATTTCCAAGTTACATGACCCTAAATTGGCCCATCTTCCTGAAGAGAGGGATCAGACTTGTTTTAGGTTTCTTCTGGCACTTAAAAACTGGGTCCAATTTAGCTTTGTAAGACAGATGACCTACAAAACTCCCCTGAAATTTGATCTCCACATTTGTTTCGATTTAACAGAAAGATTTTTGATTTTTTTTTTTTCTTTTGACAGCCAAACTAATCCCATTTTAAAAAGAAGTTTAGCGAGGCTAGGTTGAGATTTTTGACGTGAGTCAAGCATCTGATTAGCACTTCTGGAGAAGTATGAGCCTTCACATGCTGCATAAACAAGTGTCTGCAAATATGTACTATTGCTAAATGTAGGAACAAGTGAGTGTGTAGTTGTGTTAGTAGTTTCCATTTAAGTTGATGTTTAGTCCAGTTGCTTTGACCAGGTATATATAAGATAATAAGTCTGTTAAGAGCTAAACGTTGATCTACTCTGTAGATGATTCAAATCAAAGATAATGATTATTCTAAATAAATTCTCCACAGTAAAGCTCTGTTTGATTCTAAGGATTTTTCTAATGTGCTTTTTATCCCTGATCTTCACATTTTTTTCTGCAGTATAACCCAAACAAGCCAGGTTTGATCAGCAAATGCTGGTTTTAAAATAAAACCATGTCCTATGGAACATTGTTGCTCTTTTCCTTGGCCACAGCCCTGAAAAAAAGGAGATACAAAAACCATGAACCTAAATTTAGTATTTTTTCAACTTTAAACCCTTCAGTTTTCTTAAATATTATTTGATAGACAAAGACAAAGTAAATCATTGTAAAGTAAAAGGAATAAAATACTCATGTGAATTTGTGTCCAGTCCTCTTTTTTGTGATTTAAATACAGAAGATGTTCAGTAAATAGCTCAGATGTTTGTTAGAGAACAGTAGTGAGCAAAAAAAGCATAATAAAGATCAGGAAAAGTTAGGTAGATATGTAAAAAAGTGGAGAAAATTTAAAAGCAACCTAGTTTATAAAACAATTATCTGAAAAGCCAGACAGAGGTCTTGTAAATAGAGTTAAATAGATTTATTTGTTGACAGAGTTAGAGTGAATAATTTTACATATCTGTTTTTTTAGGACAGCGTGGGAAGGATGAAACTGTTATTTGTGTCTTACTAGCTCAACTATTATATGGTCAAGTAGAAAATAATGCTAAGATATAGAAGCAATATCTTTGACCCATTAAATACTACATAAACAAATTCTTCAGGCCTTCATATTTTTGATGATTTTAATATTCCTTTATTAAAAATAAAGCAGTCAAAATGTTTTTCTGCCCTCTAGAAAAAGGAGAAAGTGTTTAATACACATGGACAAGTGTTACAGTAACTTTCACTTTCCTTTTCAGATCAACAGAGCAACAAAGAAACCCAGCTCTTTGGTTGCAGTTATGATCCGTTGTGGTGTATCTTTTGGGGTTTACGAGCCGTGCCTGAACGCTCCGTGCTCTCTTCCTCGAGCTTTCATAAAAGCCTTTTGATTGGTTCCCAGTGACATCATCCCACCTCCTGTCTGGGACTGGGTCCCTCCTCTCAACGGTGGGACGCAACTCTGCCCGGCCCCTCCCACCACAGGGCCGGACCTCACTGTACTCACAGACCGCGCGTTTCATATCAATGAAGACGCGCATTGGCTCACAGTCGCGTCAATATCTCTGTAGGCTGACAGACTTCCTTTAATATTATATGTAGGGGAGCAGGGTAAAAGTACCAATAATAAAGAAAAAAATGTTGCTGATCCACAGCGAGACTGGGACGCACTGAATGGAGGCAGCGCTGTCAGCGAGGGGAGATTATAAATCAGTCTACTGTCAAGCCCGACACTCACCGGTAAGCGCAAAATACAAGTTATCGGTGGCACAAAATGTTAAAACACGCAGATATAGAGCGATTGTAAATGATGAAGTTAAATACCATAGCAATGTTTTACAATTCTATTTTTTTACTATTTAAAAGGCGTGTTTTATTTGACTTTTAGCCATTTATTGTACCAAAGTTTAAAACCTTGCTTTAAAATCAGTCTTTGCATTGGATTGTGTCTGATTTCTCCATCGCATGCTTCTGTGAAACTGGATTTCCTCCAGTCTGCTGTTCTCCTCATAACTGCCTTATCAAATTCTCGGCACGTTCTCCTGCCGGTTTCTTCAATGAATTTGGTCATGAATGATCACTGCTTCTTTTCAGCTGAGCCTGCACAGGCAATGTTCAGGACTGACAAAGCTCTAGGCGATCGTCTTTACATAATATAGCAGGAAAGACATGCTTATTGAAACACCGTTTGATAATAAATTAATTACCATCCTTTTTTATTCTTGTTCCTAGTACCCTACCCCCGAGTTTCATTTGGGTGAGAGAAAAAAAAACTGCAGCATGGCGTAGATGCGATGTTTTCTTCTCTTGTTCTAAAAGCTTTGGATCAGACAGAGCTGAGTTGGCATGAAAATTTCAGCAGCACACAGTATCTGGAGGATGATTTGTATGAATTTCTCCTACAGTGATGTAGTTACAGGACGCCTTCTGATGATCTCATTGTTTATTATTAGTGGTCAGTCAGTCACTCCTTAATCTCCTGTTTATTATGGGTGTAGCCTTGTAGGTGATGAGTGCTAATATTTGGCTCTGCTGGTCATATTGCAGTTTTGCATGTTGATCCAAGTGAAGAGGTTGAGGCGTCTGCTTCCATCCAAACCTTTCACGCTGCTTATCCCTGTCTTCTCAGAGCGGCTTGTTGAGTTCTCCGTAGACGTCCAGCCCTCGGCCTCCCCATGCCTCCATCTCCCCTCGACGACAGAATTGTGGTGGCGCTGCCAAGGCCAATCCGACCTCAGGAACTCCAACTGCGCCTGGACACCAGCTACCTGGACTCCATTACCACCACCAGCAGCAGCGACACAGTCATTAGCACCACAGTGGTGAAGATACGGGCGACGGCCAATCTTGTGACGTATATGCCCTCATCCAAGGGCTCCACGCGCTCATTGTCGTGTGGATGCAGCAGTGCCAGCTGCTGTTCTGTGACTACCTATGAGAAGGATAGCCAGAGCCTCAGCCACAGCCAGGTGAGCGCCAGCAGCCCCAACCTCAGCTATGCTGCGCCGCCCACCTCGATGGTCAGTAAACATGAAGTGCTCAGTGCTCCTAGCCTCACCCAGGGCCAGCTAAAGCCCCTAACCACCCTGAGGGTTATCAGCCCCAATGAACTGGCCAAGCGGATGACCTGCTGCCCACTGGGGCACCCCGTTGGGCCCGTCCCTGTCATCATCGACTGCCGACCCTTCTTGGAGTTCAACAAGAGCCACATCCGCGGGGCTGTGCACATCAATTGCTCAGACAAGATCAGTCGGCGCCGGCTGCAGCAGGGCAAAATCACTGTGCTGGACCTCATCTCCTGCCGTGAGGGGAAGGACTCCTTTAAGGGCATTTTTTCCAAAGAGATTGTGGTTTACGACGAGAGTACCGCAGACCCCAACAGGCTGACATCTGCCCAGCCGCTACATGTGGTCCTGGAATCACTGAGGAGGGAGGGCAAGGACCCCATTGTCCTCAAAGGTAACAGAGAGTCAGACCATGCAAAAGGAATAACACCATTTCATTGGGTTAGCTTTGATCCCAGTTACGGTAAACAGCTTTAGAAGACTAGCATCAGTATTAATTGGATGTAAAAGCATTGTGGGAAATAGTAGAGGTGTAAACAATGGCCGTTTCTCAATACTCAAGAACACAAGTCTGGACTCGTGTTCTCACCAAGTACGTTCTTCACAAGAACGCCAAAAGTATGGACTTGGGGAGAACGCTAGCACGCAAGACAGATCTGTGTCAATTGGAACAGAAGCGTACTCGTGACGTCACCGCATTAAAAGCTCGTCTGGAGCTGTATTTAAAGTTCTATTGTTAATATTGTTAATGGTAATCATAACTTATTATCTTTTTTTTTAACTTATTTTCATTTATTTTAGGAATGATGATCAACACACACAGATAAACACAAATAAAATTGACCTTTTGCCGAATAAAACAACAACAAAAAAACCCGCCATCAGAGCCACCGGTACTTCACACACAGCTATGCCGAGAGAGGACTGCTGCAGACAGGCTAACGTTATCTATGGCTGCGGGTAGCTTTAGAGCTCCACTGGTCGCTACAGTTTTCTCAAGATCGTAACTTTTTTAAAAAACTATGCACTAAATCAGTAAATGGGCCACATAGTGAAGCTCAGAAGTATAATATTCTCGCCTCGAATGATCTGAAAACATACTTTTGTGGAACAACAGCAACAGAAAAATGAACTTTTACCTTAATAGTCTGAGCCCTGTTAGCGCAGCTCCGGAAGCCGCTGCTGCCGCGGTGCATGCCGGGAAAACTGACAGCCTTAGAACGCAACAAGTCTGCTCTGATGAATGCTGGGTAAAGAGGGAGGAGCGAGAACAACATCCGGGGATTTCCTTTGTTCTCGGTCTTTTGTTCTTGTGAATTGGAACAGCACTCGGGCCGAGGCTGATGACGTTTCACAAGCACACGAGTACACGAGTACGCAGAAGTACGCATATTGAGAAACGGCCAATGTCTACAAAGTACTTCTTCTCAAGACCCATCACTAAAAGGACGTTCCACCAAAGCTAGGAATATATAGGCTTCAGAGACTTTTCACAAAGATCAAAAAAGTATTTTTTAACATGATATAATTTCTTTTACTCGAATCAAATTGCATGAGGGTGGTTATTTTGATAAGTTTAAATGGGTGAGGCTTCCTCAGTTTCCACTTATTAATTACCTGTGTGTATTGGAACCTAAATGATCTCCAAACAGCCAAACCAGTCGCATTGTGTCGGCCAGCTGAATGGCAGTGTGCAGCAACAGGTTGGTGAGGAGCACAGCTTCTGAGAAAACTCAGATCATTCTGGTACTTTCTGTGCCATACAACTGAAAATCTCTTATGGGATAAAAAAAAGGACATTTAAAATTGAATTGCTGTTTGCATAGAATAACGACATGAGGAAACATTTTGACGGCTTGGAAACTGTTTTGATAAAGAAACATTCACTGTAAATACAGATAATCAACAATAAATTTGTCTGCTGCTAACATTTAACATTGTTTACTGCAGTCATAATAATGTTACCTACAATGTTTATTTTTTAAATGATTTGTATTCTTATGGCTAAAATAACAACATCAGGAAGATACTAAATATCTGCTTTTGAGTTGCGACTGCGTAATATTTTACCTTTTGCTGTTCTATAAACGTATCAGTTCAAATAGCTTGCCAGCAGAGAACAGCTCTTCCTTTGTTATTTTTCAGTAAAGCTTTCATAAAAGTGACGAATAGCATGCTCAGATATGACCATACTTCCACCTTCACTGCCCAATCACTTACTATTATTTGGGCTTTTTCCCTTTTAGTAAAAAAAGCTAATTACTAAGTTGGTAGTCTTTGGCTTGCTGCCATGTTTTCCATCTTTTGCATATAGTTATACAGCTCAACACAAGTGCGACTCGCTAATATTTTGACTGGTCACTTAGTCAAAATATCTGCTCAGGTAATTTGCATGCAATTTGCTGCTTTACAGACAGACATAGTTTTACTTTTAATATCAGCTTTACCTTGAAAAACGGAGGCGTCAAGACTCTTTGTGTTTTCTTTGTTACTGGAAGTGTTTCCTAAATACCCCAATTTGTTTGTCTTGCAAGTGAGTTGCAAGTTCATTGGCCGTCTTTCAGCCTGCAGTCTCAGAAAACTTTATTGAGTCACTTTCTGTTGCATCTAACTATCCCATTAAAATGACTTAAAACCACAGGGGAAAAAAAAGGTGCTAAAACAACCCTTTTAACCTGTTTAATGCCTGATGCAAAATCGGTTAGCATGCTCTTCATATATTCACACATGCTTACCCTCTTTAGGCTCTCTATATGGCAAACATAAAGCGTACTGCATGAGGTGCGAAGCAGCTGTTAGTAAATAAGCCAATCTGTGGAGATGGCAGTGTCTGGGTCGCTGCCATGTTTTCTATCTTTGGTTTGCTGCCTGTTTGAAGCTGGAGCAGTGTGCCGTGTTGGAGGCTTGGCTAGGAGGGGTTTTCATAATGCCCTGCAGTCACCATGTAGCACCTTGATCCTTTCTCTTCATGTCTGCTCTTCTTTTTGTTTGTTTTCCTCCCTGGTCCTTGTGTTGACTTTGAAGAGAGGCTCTTCTCCGGTTTCTCATCCAGCGCTTGTGTCTGAAGCCTCCCTCAGTGGGAGGAACAGGCAGACTGTCTTACTTTTTCTTCATCTGGTTTGAACTCATCAAGCCACCCAAAGGCCTTTTATCCCAACATTTTGTTGTAGCTGCGTTTTTTGAATACATTTTGCATTATGTATATATGAACACACCGCAAAGGAATTGCCTATATTTCACCAAAATGTTATGATAATAGATGGTTTTTACTTCCTAAAATGATATAAGCTGTTTTAAAGGAAATAAAAACACATTGCAGGCTGAATTATTTACACATACAACATTATTTGCTCACTTACTAGCAAACTGTAGTCAGTATTTATAGATAAACTCGGGGACTTCCTTTCCTCCGCAGATACAGATTATGTTTGATCCATCTTTTGTAGACATAGATAGTTAGATGTTGATGGGCTTCAGGAACAGCAGGTAGGTGGAGCTATGAAAGGTGCTTAGCTGAAACATGTTTTTTTGCATGCTTTTTGTTCTGTCTGTCTGTCTGTCTGTCTGTCTGTCTGTCTGTCTGTCTGTCTGTCTGTCTGTCTGTCTGTCTGTCTGTCTGTCGCTGTTGTGCAAGTTTAATATAAGTTTGTTAACAATTTCAGCGACCAAAGAGCAGAAGGTTTGCTTTTCAAGTGTCGAGTTATAATAAGGCTAGAGGCCATCAACAGAAATGTAGGTCACAATCTTTTACATCAACACTGAGGTGGTTGGTTGTTGACTAGCCGTTGTTCCAGCTTAACGTGAATTCGTGTTCCATTTCATTGGCGTGTTATTGTAATAAAAGCTAACGGAAAATCAGAATTTAGCTTTTTTTTTTTTTTTTTTTTTTTTTTTTTAACGAAATGATCAGTGTCACCATTCGTTGGACTCCTAAGTAGGATTTCATCCTATGCAAGCATCTCGTTTTGTCATCCCACACGCACAGGAAAAAAACACACTGACTACCCCAGACAATCCTCTTTCAGTTAAACAGTAACTTAACAACTTAAATCTGTGGTCGTCTTAGTACTAAAAGCATTAAAAAATATTGTGTTTCGTATGTACATCATCTCAAATTCTGCTAATCTCTACGCTATGTAGAAAAATCAAGTTCAGATTTGACTGCTTTAAAAAGGTTGGACCCCTTTAAAAAGTGAAATAATCCTTTATTTAGGAACAAAGTTGGGAGTTTCACCTCAGATATAATAGTATTAGTATAATAGTACTTTATTTGGCCATATTTTCTCAGAGTTCTTACACAATACAAAGAGCAAGGTGGTGCCTATTTCTTAGTGACAAATAAAGGACAGAAAATGTTTACTAAG
>JAUZNJ010020209.1:0-17200 GCA_034780135.1 Jordanella pulchra | reverse complement strand
GCTGGAGATAGGCACCAGCAACACTCCCGACCCCATTAGGGACAAGGGTGTAAAGAAAATGGATGGATGGATGGAAGTTAAAGTGGGATCCATTTTGCTTAATGTGAGCCTTCTTTATCTCTGAGGATTTCTTCAGCTTTTTACAAAGACATTGTGATGGACGTCTGTATACTACAGATGAAAGAACTGTTACTCAACTGACACCTATGCAGCACCTATCTTTGTTAATTATGTTGCCTTGCACCGAATGGTGGAGAATTACATTTATTTTTAGCTATTTTAAAACTGACTTTTTAATTTTAATCACTTCTCTTACCTTTGTCTGCTTTACTTTTTTCCTAAACATAAATTCTCTCTCAAATGTTTTGTATTACCGATGCCTCCAGGATACAGTTTGGTTTGATTGTTGCTGCCTGCTGCTGTTTTGTCCTTTATCTCTCTGTGTTCAATACAGCAAAAGCATGTTAGCCAGTAATGGATACTTTTAACCTTTTCCGGGTAATTTGATCAGACCCTTTAAATCAATCCAAGCATGCACAGTGCCTGGGTTATGATCAGTTCACATGCTGAGAGCTGCTCTTTCTATTAAGTTGAGTTTTTTTTTTAAATATGCAAAGCAGAGTTATTTTTAATGTGAGGAATTGTGATGAGGTGTTTAGAAAATGTTTGGAAATCTAAAATTGTTTTATGAAGTAACCAATTTGTGACATGTGTAGAGACTTCTTTTCATAACAGTGGTTTCTTATAACACAGATGCAGTTGGCTACAGAATATATAGACATTGGATCTGGTTACTGAAGTCCATTTTATAAATTGTGCAATTCTAACCATCTATGGAATAGATTTATTTTTGGCTTACAATCTCCGTCTAATTTTCCATTTGAAATGTGATAAAAAACATATATCATTGACTGAGTTCTAATGTTGTTTGATAACCTTTACAATTTTTTCCTACAGATGTCCTAAGGTCATCATCTGATCTCTGTGAACAGGCTTGGATTCTATCAGCATGCTCTTGCACTCTGCTCTCTTCTTTCTTGCTCTTTTACACTTACCCTTGCACCTTCAACCCCTCCCTTTTCTCTTTTCATTCCCTGAATATTTGGCCCCTCTCAGGTTTGATGAAGGAATTTAATTACAGAAGAGAGTAAGAGAGAAAAGTGAAGAGAATAAAGGAAGGAGCAAAGAAATAATGAATAGACAGTGACCCATAGAGCAGAGAAGGTAAAGATAACAGTGTTTAAATCAGACCTGGTCAGTCTGAAGGAGAGATAGATTGATCTGAAATTAGTGAAGGTGGTATAGATTTTGTGCTGTATTGATGCTGCAAAGCTGAAACGCCTACTTTGAAGTTATTGTTAAATCCTACAGTGCCCAGATGATTCCCGTGAGAAGGGTAATCTATGCAGTGCATCACACCTCAAAGTTTCACTTCTGTTTGGCGTTGCGAGTAAGGTGATCTTTTACAAGCGTTCTTGTTTATGAGCTTTTTAGATGGACTTATTAACTGCATGTGGAGAAGGATACAGCAACCTTGAGTTTGTGTACAGAACAGCTCAGTTGGCCCCTATTAGAGAGTGCCTACACACAAATCCTCCTACTGATGAGTGATGAATGCGCATTTGTAATTATTGAAATTCTAATCTTGAAATGTATGTGATTTGCATAAGTATCAAGGGCTCAGATTAAGAGCCAACCAGAGTGTTAAAGCCTGTTACTCACTTTGTACCTAAAAAGTTCAAAATCTAAATTAATTAATCTTTTTTTATTCCTTTTTTATCTTTAACAAATGCTGATGCAAAGTATTTTAAGGGTCTGGGTCTTAAATTTCATATCTTCATTTCGTATGTTTTTAATCAAAATTATTATTTTTTTGAAAATAATACATCCCTAGAACTTCTAGTGTTGTACTGTATTGAATATATTATATTGCATTGATTTTACTGAAAATTTTTTTTTTTTTAAATAAATTTAGACCGGCGAAAATATACAAATATTTTTGTTTACAATGCCAAAATGGACACGAAAGAATTCTGCACCAATAGGTATAGTAGGTTAAAGTCCTGTGCGATGGAACTCAGTTGTTGTCAGGTCATGCTAGCCCTACAATGGATCTGAAAAATGGATTGTATCTCTCAGATTTAAGCCAATAGAAAAAAAAGCCAATAGAAAAACGAAGCAAAAATAGGGTGGTCATCACACATCAATCTCAAGGTATGAGCAGTGGTGCCTACTTAAGGAAGCAAATGGACCCAGGAGCTATGCAGATATTGCCAATTTCCTTTCGATTAGGAAAGCTAAAAGTTTGCTAAGGGTGTGCAGTTGATGCAGTGGTTATATACATAGGTCTCAACATGGCTGTCACTGGTTCGATTCCCAGCCTGGTGACCTTTGCTGCATGTCTACCCCTCTCTCTATTCCTGTTTTCTGTCTTCCTACTTTCAAATATAACACAAAATAAAAGCCACTGGAGTCTAACAGAAACGGTTAAAAGTTTACTAATATAAACCATTTTCATTAAAAGACCTTTCGACTGGATGACAAACAGTACAGAACAAGAGTGGGTATGCGCAAATGTGATGCGAAGATCTTTAACTAACAATGTCCATTTTCCTAATTCTAAATTATCCAATTGTCTGTAGCTGTAACAAAATAGCTTGTTTTAAACTGCGTTCTATCAACAGGGAATGGGAATAAAAACAAGTTTTAGCTGTGCTCAATGTCTTGAGTTTCAAATATTGCAGATAAAAAATATGATAGTAAACACACATGAAAGACTTAGCTTTATTTTATTTGCACCATCTACTCATCATTTTTGCAAAGCCCTAGAATATAAAAGAAAACCTCTTTGGTTTTTTTGAGTGTTTAGATGGTTGGTTAGTCCAAAATATTATATAATTCATTGGTATATTTGTGCGTATTGTTTTTTTTACCTGTTAAACTATGTGTTCTCCTTTGATGAACACAGAGACAGCCACATGCCTCATCATAGTGTTCCGAGCCTCTATCCCACTGACTGCTGGTGGAGATGGGTACCAGACCCCTTGCAACCCAGAAAAGACATGTCTGTACAGACAACTGAATAATGTTTTTATTATTGTTTTACTAATTATTTACAAAATTAGGGTATTTTTAAACAATAGTTTAATAATTACTTTTACTTACATTTTGTGATATATTGACTTTGCAGCCTACTTTGCCCTGCCAGCTTGAAACCTTAACAATAGCAAAGGTTTCTTCTTTTGGTTTTGCTAAACACAGGCTCCACGATGAAACGGATTGAAAAATAAAGTAAAAATACGACAAGGGCAATAGATTTTTGGTACAATCTAAATCCTCTGCAGTTAAAGTGGAATAACACTTGCAAGAGCCATGCTTTTGTGATCCAAAACCATCCAGAACAGTTGGGTAAATCCTTACATTAAATGACAGAACTGCTTCACCAAAGGTCTGATGTGCATTTTTTTAAATGTGGCACTTCTTTTACCAGGACCTCCTGCTAGGATTCCAGCAAAGGGTTTCTTCAAATAATGTGCTGTTTCATAATGTTGTTCCACTTGTACAGAGGAGTTATTCTAATTGATTCATTAATGAGAGCATTCCCCCACCTACAGATAGAACCATAGACAAATACAAACATCCCAGTTGCTATTGTTCAGTTTCTTATTACAAACCCGACATACACAAGTCAGGGCATTCACAGCATGGATACACACACTAAATCCTCTCTTTTTAGCTTCTCATTGTTGCTTTGGAAAAACATTATTCTGTCTATAGTCTCCATTCTTTCACCAGACGCTATATAAGCATTCTCTCTTTTCCTTTTGCCCTCTCATTCTCATGGTAATTTGGCTGCCTGAAAGGACTGCTGGAGGATTGTTCCTTCACATTCAACAAAATACGGTAAAAAGTCATTCCTGGGATTAAAAAGAAAGAAAGCAAGAAAAAAAGCGCTCTGCGGTGGATTTCCAGGGCTCCGTTGTCATGCCTGCACTAGCCTGTCGTCTTCCCTCCCCCCGTTCAAATGCTAATGAGCCAAAGCTTGATTGTTTCCTCATATTTTAATCTTCTCTATGTGTATGAGAAGAAAGGGAGGTGGGCAAGAGATGGGTATAGAGTGAGGGTTTAGGCGGTGAAGAGGTGAGAGTAAAATACATGATGGGCAAGGAAAATAGAAGAGGGCAGAGGGTTTCAGCAGCCAGAGGAAGGAAAGGTTGGGAAAGTTAAAGCCAAAAGATGAGGAAATGTAGGAGGAGGAGAAAAGCCAATTGTCTAACTAGAACACTGAATAGGTAAGAGACATGAGAGGATAAGATTAGTATGTGGGATAGAAGAACTGGTTGCAAAGGAAGCACACCTTATAAGGAGACAGTCTCACCTTATTAGCTGTTACAAAGAATATGTATAAAATGCCTCATTTGAAATTTAAAAATGATCACTGCAGAAATGTGAATCATCTGTACTCTTTGCTTCTCTGTAGGTCTTCATTAGACTGATCACAAGTCTGAAGCCAAATCCTCTGCTGCTGTTCAGGCACATACCTCTGGGTTGAGCACTATGTAGAGCCAATGAGAGGAGGAGTGAGAGAGACATCCTTGAATAAACTCACATTTCATTTACATAAATATACATAATAAAAGAGCTTCTTGAATGCTCCCCCTCCCATTAGTGTATATTGAAAGCTAGAGGTCATTTAATTTCCAAAGAAGAAAGTTGCATTTTTTCAGATAATTTAAATATTATATTTTTTTTATTTAAAAGGTTTAAGAAGGTGGAGATTAAATCATCTGGGTGGGTTCTGAAAGTCTAATATGGTGGAATGTTATTCTTGGATAGGACTCAGGAAGGGTTTTCATTTGGAAGAGTGTCCTGCGGGGCAAGCACTATGGTTTTCTTTGTTATACACAAAGCAAACAACAGTTGTAAAGCAAATTTAAGATTCTTTCTTCGATTCTTTCGGGGGGTTGTAAAGGTTAAAATGTGGGAAATTTTTCTTATTCTTCTATAGGTATTCCAGGTTTTGAGCTTTTCACTTTGATCAGTGCATTCAGTTTGATTTCTGACTAAGAAAGTTTTAAGGAGAAAACTTGGAAATTCTTCCCCAAAATGGTTGATTAAATGCAATGAATTTCAGGTAAATTCATTTTAGTTATGTAGTTAAAGCTGAGTGTGTAAGATATCCACATTGGCACACCACCTAGGGGTGAGCTCAAGGAATTACAAAAAGAGTGGAGTGTCATAAATGTGACGATTGAGCGTTTGGTCAGGTGATGAGGTACAGAATGGTGTTGTTAATCATGGTAAAAAGTTACAAGGATGTTCTCCATTTAGTACCATATGCAGCCACAGGTAACAGCTCAATGTACTTTGTGCAAAATCCACTGTAACCATAATGCGTTCTTAGCTACACCAGTGGTTATACCTAGAAACGATCACCCCTCTCTCCTTTCACAACTATCGCTTGACCAAGAGGCTCTAATCAGATGGAAGCTATAAAAAAGGGGAATCATCACCCCCCATCACCTTTGACTAATGGATTAAATAAAGAAACACATAAAAAATATCTTGGGAAATATACTTGCTGAGAGGACAGAGTAGTTGCTTGACTACAATGAGCTGTTTCTAGCATAAAGCAGAATTACACTTTACTGTTATATTAAGTTAGCTTACCTGTCCAACAGACAGCTTACTACTTTTTTATCCGTTTTGGATCCTTGCTCCCTCAGGAATGGTCTCCACCTGTAAAGATATGTCAATATAGTATCTTGTTTTATCCTTGTTGGAACTTCTTTTTCTTTTATTTGTTACTTTCTCTGGTCAGAGTGTATGGATGGTCCACTATTTCACTCGAAAACACCAAAGACAATGATCCACCATAGTCCTTGATGTGTAATGCGTTGGTTGACATGTTTGTAACATTTCGGGAATTGTAATAACAATGTTACAAACCATTAAGGTGCCCTCCAGTGTGTGCATCTAGACATATGTATTTATGAACTTTAATTGAAAATGGGATCTTAATAGACTTTTGAAGACCATGTATTTATAAAAGCAATACTTTATTTTTGATAATAAAGAGGCAGATAAGTTACATATTTTTCCAAGAGAATTACATTTGATATACGTAATTACATTTTCAGTTTAATTTTGAATTGAAAATAAAAAAAGTAAATAATTTGGTGTTTATAAATTTAACTTGAACTAGTTCAATTACACGTCAGTTTAATTTTTTTAATGAATTTTCTTTACAATGGAGTTCCAGTTTAAAACAAAAAATAATTGAGTTCTCTGTAATTAAGTAAAACATATTTTAATTGAATGTAGTTCATTTATACAGAGAAGTTTAATTCAATTCAAAAATACTTTATTTATCCCAACGTGAAATTAAATGTTGTAGTAACTCATATTTTTGTTTTCTTTTACCGGTTGTTGTAGGTGTTGATAACTGTAGGCAGGAAGGATGTTCTGTATCTGTTTGCACCAGATCTGGAGAAGCCTCTTACTGAAGACACTACTGTTTAAAAATCTTCTGAAGAGGATCCATAATCTTCTTCACTTTATTAATATTTCTTCTTTGTGAAATAAACTCTGGATGGTCCAGAAGAGTTCCTGGAAGTCAGCCTTCTTTATTAGCTTGTTGATCTTTTTTAAGTCCCTTGCTCTGATGCTGTTACCCCAGCAGATGATGGAGGAAGAGATCACACTCTCCACAACAGAGTGAGAGAAGATATGTAGCATTTTTTGCAAGCATCTAAGGACCTAAGCTTCCTTAGGAAGTACAGTCTGCTCTGTCCCATTTTGTAGATGGCTTCACGGTTGTATCTCCAGTCTAGATGCTGAGCTTGTTCCTGAAGTGAACTTGTTGGCTCTGTCCAGACTTCCATCTTTCTAATCATCCTTCTTGTTTGAAGCCTGTAATCTTCTTAATCCCTGACCACACATCCCTGATATTGTTCTGCTGGAGCTTGTTTTCCAACCTCCTCCCTGTATCCCTCCTTGCTTTCTCCTATCCTGACATTAAGTTGCTTCTGTACACGCCTCAATAATTCTCTGTCTCCATTCTTAAATGTTTATTTCTTTGAGCAGTTGCTTCCAATCAATTGCAATTGACGGTTTATTGTTTGGGAAGGAAATCCTTCATTTTTTTTTATATATTCCATTAAATACCTATTTTAATTGTTTTCTTTGCATTTCGATCACATTCAAACAGGTCCAGCTTTAAAACTGCAACCTACACTCTTTAAACATGGACTGTATTGTCCTATACCAATAGAAGAACATTTTCACTTCAGTGTTTTTTAGAGGTTACTGAATACTCATTTTAATATTTTTTGGGGCATTTTGATCACATTTGGAGTGGTGCAGCTCTATACTTACATGAGGACCTTTCTATCCAATTTGTGATTTGTAAAACTTAAATATATTCATAAGAATATTATGATAATTTTCATAAGGCAGTCCTATCTTGTTATTTTAACTTTCTGCCCATATTTTTACAATTTAACACTTCACTTCTTATTCAATATCATGTCCTTCAACATTTTACTCGCTGTCTTTAAGCTACTCATTTTTTTCAAGTGGAGAACAATCCAATTTCTCCATAATTTTACTGCTGTTTTTGCTCATTTATTATTTATTATGAAGCTTTTCTGTTTTCTGCTATTTCATAACATTTCAGCCATGTTTTTGCTGTTCGCTTCAGCTTGGTTCTGCTACTTTTTTTTTATCAAAAACTCTGTTTTCTTCTATTTAATAACATTTAAGCAGTTTCTGTTTTCAATTTCTGCTTGTTTTCGCAATTTTGTAGATGTAGATTGATTGATGTAGATTTTATTTCTGACATAAAACTATAGATAGAATTAGATGTAGAAAATGAGAAATACATTGGAAAATGTATTCCCCTTTTTTCATTACATTATAAGATTGATCACTTAACTAATATATGACTAAAAGCTGTAACAATTTCATATTCAGTCTATGGAGCGATGTTGTAATCCCACACAAAACACACGCACATAATACCAAATAATTTTGCTCAAGTTACCAGACATTTCTTCAAAAACAAACCCCACATAGCCTTAACCCAAGAGCCTTAAACTGACTAGGCTCATTTCAATTCAAAACAGTTTTAAGTTAAATAGCTTACTCATATGTTCATACACAGCCTACACCTCACCTCTTTCTGACCTGCTCAACAGCACAGCCACAGGAATTTGCCAAAAGTTCAGCAACCCACGCAGTCACCCTTCATCACCTCCTTATCTTCCACAGGGTCATGGAGAACCAAGTGCAAACTGGGTGTCCTCAGGGAATGTTTGTGCAACTTGTTTATGACATCCCGAGAGTGTGTTGATGCTGTTGCTGTCGATCTGAACAAGAGAGATAGCGAGGTAGAATACCAGAACATGTCGTTCCACTGGGGAACGGTGTAGTCGACCTGATCTTCTGAGGGCCAGTAGGGAAGGAGTCAGTCGGACAAAAAAGCTGAGAGAGAGATGAGGGCAAATAGAAAATCAGAGAGGTGAGAGCAAGAGTGAAGGAAACTAAAATATAAAGGTGGGGAGATAAACTGAAAGCGAGATAAAGGTAATGGAAAACAACAAACCAGTAGTAATGGTGCTAATCCACTTTGGATGTGAAGAGGTTTGGCCTCCACAATGAGACTTAACATAATAGAATTAAAGTTGTTCCCTCACACACAGAGGGAGAATTTACTTTGAAGACTGAATATAACTTTAAGTTACCCGGTTAGATTAGAGCTTTAATTTGATTTTAACAACCTTCAAAATGATGCAGACACCCTCTTACTACTGCTTTGATTATATTTAATAGGTCATAGAGGGTATATTTCACATAGTCCACATTCTGCTTTTTAATTAAAAAGCAACTTTTTCCATTTGCACTGACCTCATAGTCATCTTAAGTGTCTGCTGATGAAATTTGCAGACACCCTGATAAAACCTCATATCCACTCATTTATATTTGAAAAACAGGAGTGTGTCTGCAGGGTTTAAAAGCCTTACGTTTGGGTAAAGGAATTTAATTCACTTCTGTTCAGATTTGTCCAGAGAAAAAAACAAGATTATCATAGTTTCAATAAAAACTCAAACTTTACGTTATTTATACATCAAAATGAAGTGTATGCATTTGTCAAAAGAATTGCCTTAAATTTGTGTTTTAACATAACATTTGGAAAAGTTACAGAGTGGGTGTCTGAAACTTCATACAATTTAATTTATTCAGTTTCTTGTTCCTTATCTCAAAATGTCTATAGGGTCAAATATTTTATATTGGCAAATATACCCTTTCAAAAGTATTCATATCCATTAACCCTTCTCGGCATTTTCATCCTCTATATACTTCATTAATGCACAGTGACTATGAGAAATTTTACAAGTGTGACATGATAAAACATTAAACCAGGCTACAGAGGCTAACGTAAGGAAAGTGCAAAAGTGAAAACGTAAAATAAGTTGAAAAAACAATAAAATTAAGTCAAGAAAAAATTACATTAAAGCTATGAAGACTATTAAAATTAAGCACATAAATGTGGTTTTAAAGAGGTATGTGTCATTGTATTGTCAGTTGCATCATAAATCATCATGGGCTTCAACTTTGTCAGCACTTCAAGACTGAACTAGCAGCAGGTTTTGACCAAAATCTTCTTCTTTAAAATATATCACACAGAATAAAATTCAGTCTAAACTTTTTGGTATTTATATATAAAAGTTTCAAATTTTCTTTTGTGTGGAACAATTACATAAAAATTATTTAGGCATATTTTAGGTATATATTCATTTTAGCCAGAACTAGCTCTGTTACATGCATTGATAATGTTATGTATAAAATACCAAGAGATATAACCAATGAGTGAAAAAGCAGATATATAAATCAAATTGGATCTCATTTAACTGCCACATGCATATAGCATGTCCCTACATGCATACACACCTTTTAAATGCATTATTATATAATCACACTGATGTAGTTGTATTCCTCTGGTGTTGGTGTTTTAGTTTTCTTTGAGTCTCTTCAGACAGTCCCTTGTTGTTTATTTGCTTTACCTTTTCCTGCTTTAGTTTGGCAATCCCTTTTTCTTTATTAGTTTTAATAAGGCGTTGCTGTGCAAACTAATTCCTTTAAGCTTATTTACTCACTTATGTATTTTGTTCTGTTCCTTGTGTGTTGTAGTTTATTTCCTTAGGTCAGTGTTTGTATTTTCTCTTTGGTTAAGTGTTTCATTGTAAATTTGTTCAGCTTCATTTGTGTTTGTCAGTATTCCTCTTTTAGTTCCCCTTCTTTTCCTCTTCCTCAGCTGCTCCTCGTTATCACCTGATCAACCTATCTACATCTAATGTAATTCTACTTATTTCATTCCTTATTTAAGTTCACTGTTCGTTATTGTAATTCACCGAATCCCTCCATTGCTACCTCTTGCCTTCCTCTTACCCCAGTTGCTCCTGTTATTCTGGCTCTGCTCCATGTAATGTTCTCATTCTGCTTTTTTTGCACGCTTTTCAATATCTATT
Organism: Jordanella pulchra; assembly: GCA_034780135.1. Classification (NCBI taxonomy): domain Eukaryota; kingdom Metazoa; phylum Chordata; class Actinopteri; order Cyprinodontiformes; family Cyprinodontidae; genus Jordanella; species Jordanella pulchra. The sequence goes on along the minus strand of JAUZNJ010020209.1, from coordinate 6,671 downwards.
ATTGAATCTTCATTATGCAAATCCAACATTCTTGTCACCACTTGGTTCCTACTTAAAATCCGCATCACATGATAAATACAACCACCTGCTAAAATGAACAGGTCAAATCCCACCCAAAAAAGAAATGTGCAATTCATTTTATTCTATTATGACTTCCATTTAATTCTTTATACTTGCTCTTTTTGTCATTTATTTATATATTTGAGCAAAGATTGTTATGTCTGTTTACCTTACTGTTTAATTAACCAAATCATATTATCCTATATAGTCCACTTTTCTCCCCTACAAGTTTCTATAACTATTAACACCCCATAGATGCGGACAGTTCACTGGCATTTACACATATTTATTCTTAATCTTATCAAATTTAGTTTCATGTATGACTTATTTATACTTGTGTTTTTATCATTTTGTTCATTTTATTGCTTAGTCCGATAACTAATTCAATTTCGTTGAAGTGCTGAGATCAACAGTTTAGAATCTGTGGACATAGAAACTATTATTCATGGACTGCTAGTTATTCTAACCTTCATGGGAGAATAGCAACATGAAAGCCATTGTTCAAAGAAAGCCATTAGAAAGCCAGTTTGCCATATGCAACGTAGGGAACACAGCAAACATGAAAGAAAATGGTCTGGTTTGATAAGACTGGGACTAGGGTTCACTTTTCAAAAGTTCAACAACATGAAACATAGAGCCAGAGTTATATTAGATTAACTTAGATCAAAGGATATTAGTCTGTTAGTTGGCTTAGTCAAAATACAGACCCAAATCTATAAAATAATCTTTGGCAAAAACTTAACAATGGATGTCAACAGATTCTGTCCACCCAGTCAGAGTGAGGTGGAGCTATTTTGTAAAGAGCACTTACAAACATTTCAGTAATTAAATGTTGAAAGTTGATAATGACTCCAAATGACCTGGAGCTGTAACAGCGGAAAGTCTAGTCCTTGAAAATATTGACTTATTGGAGCTGAATACAAAGGAACAACTCTATGCAAACTATTACCTGGAAGAAGAGCATGAATAATATTTCTTCCTCTTTAATTGTGTACTTTTTTATGTTGGGCTATCAAATTAAAACCCATTGAAATGTACCAGAAGTTCAAGATATGTGAGTATTTCAACAAAGCACTGTATGTCTTTATTTTATCATTCATTCTTTCTTTAGAATATTAACAATATTATAGCATATCACAACTTGACACAGCTGCTTGAACTTTTTCTTCTATATTCTCTTAGGAAAAACAGATGCGATCTCCTCAAGGTTTCTGACAAGTGATAGCCAAAGCTTATTTATGTATTTGTAATCTATGCCTTGTTTTTTTTTTTTTTTTTTTACACCAAAGTTTTCATAAGCTCATCCTTAAACCCTTCCGCTGCTGTGCTTAAAGACGCAGCGAGTTAGAGTGAATCTCAGAGCTGGACCCAAAAATAGCCTGCATTCTTTCCTCTGTGTTTCAGGAAGCATCAGAAGAGACCGGAACAACCCCTCACCCCACTCCCCCCTCTCATATTCCCCTGCTCTTTCTTTGTCTTATCAACCCTGTTTTTTTTCCACTATAATGCTCCAGTTTTATGCTCATCAATGGTCATTTATGTTTGGTCCTGTGTCTCACCTTTAGCAGCATCTCTGCTTACAGATTACCTTCATCCTTGTCCAATTACTAAGCCTTATGAAATATGATAGATATACATTTTAAGAATCTTATTTATGTATTATTGAATTTTTGTATGGGATATAGGCCTACAGTTATCTGTAGATCTGTAGTATTAACATGTCCGTAGGTATGTTGCAAGTGTTTTAGAGATAACCAGATTCTTCTTTTCAAGGCCTTGATGTCAGATGTTATCTCACCTGCCATAGTAGTACAAAAGCAGCCGCATTCATAGTCAATATTTCACTCAGTATCTGATCACACCTATTGTGTGGTGTTTTTTTTTGCTTTAGAGGAAAACAGGAGCAGGAATTTTATTTAGATGAAAAAAAAAATTAGAAAATTTGGATGATATTACAAAGAAAATAAATGTCTCTTAGGTTCCAGCTTCCTAATATCTGACTTTTTAAACAGCATGAATTTGCCAGTAGAGCATCCAAATCAGACACTTCATTAAAACCAATACCATTAACCACCTGAAACAGATACTTACGTAACTCTATTAAAACCTACATAATCTTTTCTCACAGTAAGACATTTACTCGAAGAAATCTTTCCTGTTTTAGATCATATGAAATCTGCAACATTATATCCAAATGACGGAATTTCACAAAAATAAGTCATTTCTCTCATTATTCTATTTCTTTTAGAAGTTAGAATTGTGTAGTAAAGAACATTTAAAGTCCAGATGATAATATGTAAGCTTCTGAAAGATTAGTTGACCAATCGAGTAAAATGAAAAGACAATTTTGTAAATATTTTATCACAACCTTTGAAACAATGGTAAAAAAATCAGACAAGACATCAGAAAGTCTCTGTGAACATCCAAAAAGTCTGGTTTGTCCTGGTTCCAGTTTTCTGAAGGTGCTGCAAAATAATAAAAAAAAAACCATTAAAATTAAATAAAACAATGGAAGAAAAACGTTTCTGTTTCTTGATTTACTTGAAAACATATTTTCAGTATTATCCAGATCTCATGAAATAGAAAAAGGTCAGATATTTGCTCACCATGTAGTCAGCAGTGAGAACATACATGACACAGCAGAGTTGTGTTAATTTTTCACAGCTCAGTAATGCAAAAATTCAATAACTGTTTGCTTTGTGAGATGGTTTGTGTCACTGCGTTTGAGCCTTTTTCCCACTGCGAGAGCTGCTTCTCTGTACTAAGTGTGTCAACAGAACCAGCTGAGAGGCAGCCTTCAGTCCACACGCACAACTGAAGACTAATCCTTTAAAGAATGGAGTGGAGAAACTATGAGAAGGAGCAGAAGGAAGCAAAAGTAGGCATAGAAACTGTTTGGGGGAGCAGGTCAGCAGAGGTGAAAGGATCGAGCAAGTAGGCGATGGTGTGGTGGTCCTTAACGGTGCGTGACAAAGGAAAAAAAAATAGGAGTAAGTGATGTTATGAAAGAGAGATAGAGATTTTAATGTTTCAAAGGATTTCCCATATCACAGCCTCTAACACATTGCACATACAGCTCACTATCAGCCCAACCACGACAGCTGCACAAATTTGCTGAAAGAGGTTCCCTGGGAAAGGCCTTTGATCAAGTGTGTGTGGGTGTGTGTGTGTGTGGGTGTGTGTGTTTGTGGGTGCCATGTCTGTGAGAAAGAGTAGAAAGATTTATACATTTATGCAAGGCTGTGTATCTGTGTGCAGAAGTGCAAAATATGTGTTTTCTGCTCCAGATCACATTGGAATGCATATAACGTGCAAAACTAAGGTCAGCTGTGTATGTCACTAAAGAAAATGAAGTGAATGGAGTGTGCTGATATATATATATATATATATTTTTTTTTTTTTTTTACATGAAACATTCCATAAACATGCATTGCTGCGATCTGTCAAAGGCAGATGGGCAACATTCTCTCTGCTAAAATGTATCAGCTGAGTCAGGAATTAAAGCTGTGAGGATTTAATCATCACTATTAGAAACATGCCAACACAGAGAGTGAAAATTTTCAGATCTTAAATGTGATTTTTTAATAAAGGTAGTTTTAAAAAAAATTGTGGGTGTTCTTGTATTTCTTGTGTTCTAAATGTCTATTAGGTTGTTCAATGGATGTGTGTTGTTTAAAGATACTAATTTCAAAGACACTGGCAAATGTTGTTATTACTGTGTTTTTTTTTGTTTTGTTAAGCAATGTTTAAGTGAACAGGTTTACACTATTCATACTTAATTGTCAACAATGCTCTATAAATGAGTTTCTTTTTAGTGTAGCAGGTCTGTTCTACATGTGCTGAAGTGTCAGTGTGGGTTTTCTGAGCTTCTAACATGTTTGTCGGTGTGTGTCTATCTCATTGTATGGTACTTGGTAAGTGTTTTCTAAAGAACACGCAGGTAATGGATTAATATCAAGTTGGCTCAGGCCTCACGTTGCTCTGCCGTGACAGCCTGTCATTATCACCTAGATAGTTGCCTTACATATGCACAAACTAACACACATTATCCTACATTTTAGAGTGCACACAAAAATGTAGTTTTTTATGCTGCATATAAGAACATATTTTTTTGTTTGTTTCTCATCCATTCTTCCGCTTACATCCAGCAGTTCGCTTTCTCTGAGCTTGCTCCACCGACGTATACACTGTGGCACTGATGCTGAGACCACTAGACCTCTGTGTCGAGAGAGTGTACCTTCACTCAAAGGTCCAGACAAAGTCTTCCCAACACTGTTGTCATGTTTACTTCCCAGAGACTTCGCTTAATACTTTGCCTTGGGCCAACGGTGGATGTTTCATCAGTGCCAGACACTCATTAATCCCCACACTTGCCTTCCTCTCTGCCAGATAGGGTCATCTTATTGAGCCATTTGGTCAGTATTGAATTGTGTAATTTGACAGGGGAGGCCAATATCAGATCTTTTAGAACGTTAAAGAGTGATTGAGTGCTTGAGCCAGGATTAGACAATGTATGGTCTATTTTATTTCACTATAGCTACAAGATATGAGCAATATATTTTTGAATATATCAAGGTATTGAATTTAGTCATGGGTGTTGAAATGTTCTCTCTCAATGAGAATAATCAACAGATGCTTTCAAAATTATCTCTGTGCAGAAGCGTTTGTTGATGAAGTTTTGCAAATTTACTTCTTGAATTGTTCAAATTCAATGTGATGTTACAACTAGAGGGAAATATGCAAAATAGATACTAACGTGTGTAAATGCAATGTTTATGGGTATGCTAGAGGTATAATTATCACATTATTTAATTATTTAATGCAATGCTATGTATTTCCCAAATTGGTGCTATTTTGAAATCATAACCCAAAAAGACTTTACAAGAAAGGTGTGAACATCATACTTTTATGAACTGTAACAGAAAGGTCGCAAAATTGCAATAACAAATGTTGAAGTTTGTGCCTCGAACATATTAGGAAGCTGAAAGGCTGTAAAAAGACTAAAAAAACTTGTTGTTGTTATTCATGCAATTTTCTGTGGTAAAACTTGGTGCCATCAAGCCTTGCTAATCTACTCGCCTCATATCCTGCTTCCTTAATTTGATGTGCTTCCTGCTGAATCAAGCAAATGGAGTGGCACAGGAAATGATAACTAAGCAGGATGAGTTTGGTGGAAGGAGGATGTTTGATTAGGTAGAAATCAGGCACAAACTTAAAACCTATATGATCTGTGTGCAGATTTGACAGTAGATCAAAACGAAATAAGGAAGGAATGCAGAGGTACCTTTCTCATTTATTTTTCCCTCTGTCTTTGCAGCAGTCCTATGCTCCTCCTCCTCAGCCGATGGCTCCACCCAGTCCGGGCACAACAGGAGGAGGAGGTGGAGGTCATGGAGGAGGGCTAATGGAGCAACTTAGTAAGACCAATCTGTACATCAGGGGTCTACCACCAGCCACTACAGACCAGGACCTTATCAAACTTTGTCAGCCGTAAGTTTTAACCTTTCACATTCACTTTTGACTTTGTTCAATCCTCAGTTCATTACTACTCAGCTTAGTTACTTCTGGTTCAATTAGTGTTGGGTAAGTGTAATGGTAGCACTCAATGACCATCAACAGCTGCTCTTGATCTATGGGTTCCTTTTTGTTTCCTTAGCAGGGAAGGAAAACACAAGTGCCTAGCGCTTCCCTTCTCTCTGAAATTTGTGACATACTGAGATCAAGAGCGTAAAAAAGTTAACTTATTTTCAAATTAAATAAAAATGTAGGCTGATAATCCTAACCAAACGCTAGCCTGGCCTGCCACGCTTACATTTTGTCATATACATGGTGTATCAGCCTTGGAAGGACCTGATAAAGTCCAATTTCAAAAGTGGGATCAGACATGTCTGTTCTTAAAAATTGTTCTTAGAGCTGTCAGATGTTAAAAGATATATTTAACTCTTTTGAGACATTTTAAAGGGTATTAGTCCATTGCTGCCTCAAACTTGGCTATTTTGTATGCAGAAAATATCAGTTAAATTATGGATAATTCTTGCTCAGATGTAAACTCCTGCCTCCTTTGATACAATGAGTCTAGTCTGTTTTGAATTGAGAGATGGATGCATCTTCCTCCTGACTAGATTTGGCAAGAGTTTGATTCAACAGTTAACTGTGAAAAAAATAAAAATATGATACATCTTGGCTCCACTGATACTGCTGCTGTTATAGGCTAAAAATTCAACATGTGAGGCAGGTACCCAATCAGCTTGAAGAATTGTACTGAATGCTCCCCCCTTTTGTGACACTTTCTACGGGAGGATTTCCAGATCCGTACGTGTAGAATTCAGAATGAATTATACAAATAAATATGGCTTATGCCAGGTTAGGCAGAAGCATCAAGGTGGGAAATATTTAAATGAATGTGTTACATTTCTCATGTTAAAGTGGACCAAAGAAGAAATAACGCTGAACATTGGTCAAGCTCTTGAGATTTGGTGCAGAAGCAAAGGGGCTCAGAAGTGGGGAGTTAAACTTGTAGCTATATCCTTTAGGAGGAAGTAAATTAGTAACTGAAATTATTTGACAGAATATTAGTTTGTGTATAGTTATGATTTCCCCACAGTTCTTTT
>JAUZNJ010020198.1:0-17200 GCA_034780135.1 Jordanella pulchra | reverse complement strand
GGGATGGTGGGGGACAGTCCTTATAGTTTGTGTCAGGAGGCGTTCAGGAGCGTGACAGCTGTGGGAAAGAAGCTGTTGCTGTGCCTGGTGGTTCTGGTCCGTAGGCTTCTGTAACGCCTCCAAGAGGGCAGGAGGGAAAAGAGTGTCTGTGCAGGATGAGTGAGCTCCTTGGTGATTTTCCTGGCTGTTTTCAGACACCGCTTCCTGTAGATGTCCTTGATGTCAGGGAGCGTTGCCGCGGCGATGTACTGGGCAGTTTTCACCACCCACTGCAGCGGCTTCTGGTCGGAGACAGTAGTTCCCGTACCAAACCGTAATACAGTTGGTCAATAATTAGTAATCGGAGTAGGAAGTATTTACTGATTCTGGGCTGGAATGGCGAATGACTGTAAAATGGATATTACCAAAACCTCAGTGTACAAATGGACAACATATAAAAAGATGTTCACGATTCGACAGCCATCTAACTAGAAGCCAAAACTGAGCAAAAAGAAACCTGAGAATTGCCTTTAAAGAGTGGAAAATATAACTTAAAGCATCTTCCTCAAGCTTTCTGACATCCAGTGTCTTTTAGCACCTTTTAAGTTTTAGTCTTTTACACAAAAATGTTATCAGTTTTAGTCATAATTAAGTCAAGTTTTAGTCTAATTTGGAATGACTTGTCTGTCTCTCTGTTTATCCATATAGTCTCTCTCTTTCTCTCGAAAGTATTCCTTTGAATGTCAACAAGTGAACACAAAACAATTAAATATATATTCTTCAAATTTAGAAAAAAAAATTTTTATACATCTTAAGTTTAGACATTAATTTGTCTAAATAGTTTTTTTATTTCACCTGTTTCTTTAGTCGATTAAATGCTAAAATGACTACATTTGGCAAAATCACATTTTTACTTGGACCTTCAGGCTGATGCAGCAGAAATGCTCATTTAATCAGGTGATCGTCTTTCCCTACTTTCTCTGTCCATGCAGTTCTTTCCTTATTCAGTCTAAATGCACAAAACACAGTTTGACAACAATAGTTTTGGATCAGTTGGAACTGATAACTGAGAATGTAGAGGATTTAAATTTGCAACAGTCTTCTTGTACTCAACAATCTGAAGAGGTTTAACTTTTTCTGTCATGATCAAAGTTAAACAAAATCCACAGTCAAAAAAACTCAGTTCTATTCTTCTCAATAACTTCAAATTCACAGTTAATATGCATATCCTAATACAAAACTGCAGATACAGATATTTTTTGATCTACTTTACTAATGCTATGAAGTGAAAATAATGTTGCGATTTGATTTTCTTTGGCCCCATCTGCATGCAGATGTTTGATTTCAGGGTTTCAGTTTTTTTATTACCTTAAAAGTCATTTCAGGACTTTACTGTAACCTTTGTGTAAAAAAAAAAATGCCTGACTTCTGTTTGCAGCCTGGATCTGCTGCTTTTCCCTTTTGTGGCAGCAAACCCACTTAAAACATGTTACCATCCCCTAAAGGGCTGGAATGAGTAATTTAACGTGAAGTTATGATCTGGTTGTCTTCAGCACTGACGAAACCAGGGTTAATTAAGAAGGTTAATCAGAGCCTCGGGTTGGAGGCTGCAGATTTACTCTGGAGGAGCTGCTCTTATATCAGAGATTCTGTTGAAAGAACAACTATCATCTACATTAAACATGTTTAGCATTTATTTAGATTTAATTAACCCCAAATCATACCTCTTCCACTTCTATTCTCTATTTAGTCATATAAAATTCGGTCCCATCATTGCGTCATGTCATCATGACCCATTACACAATTTAAATGTTTTTCTACTGCCCATTTAGGTGGCACCTTTCAAACATTTTTCTAGCGCTCCTTGACAGCAATAAATGCCATAGTCACACGACTTGGTGGAAGGATGATTTGTATATGGAAGAAGATGCTAATTTAACTTAGTGGTCTTTAGAGATGTCAGAATCGCGGGATATTTGCCCTCAAATGGTTCGAGTTTGACTTCCGTGGTCTATATTAAAAAAGGATGCAGAAAACAAATGGCAAAAACCTCAAAGCAAACCCTCCCTGCATTGAAAAATGGTGGGGGCAGTATCCTACTGTGGGATTCTTTTTTTTAAATGTATTTTAATGCAGTTTGAAAGTTAAGATGAATGGAGGCTGCAAAATATTTGAAACTGGGGGGTTAGCTTCCATCAGGACAGAAACCCTAAATATATGACCTGAGCAACAATGGGAGCCTTTTCCCCTTGATGCCTGTTGTCGCAGATTTGCAACAGACACTATGCAGCCAAGATGGCGTATCAGTCCCCCAATTCCAGTTATTCATTCAGTGCGGCCTTAGGAACCTTCATCAACCTTCAGTTTCTGGTAGGACTGGTACCTGATGATGTAAGTCATTATTGAGTGTTATACCTGTTGTTCCAAATATTAAACATAACAAAATTTTGATTTAATTTTATGTAGTAGGCAAAGTAACAATCTCAATTTGGCAACTATTAAAAAAAAAAACAAAAAAAAAAACACAATGGTTTTATGCCAAAGGCTCAATTTGAAGCATATTCATGTTTGTAAATGGCCTAGTCAAAGTCCAGGCTTAAATTTAAGTCAGAATCTGTTGCAAAGTTTAGTTTTGTTGCTAATGATCCCATTTGTCTGATTGGACTGAGTTACATTAAAACAATTTTTTTTTTTTTTTACAAAGATTGTGTAAGAGTATCGGTCCATGTGTGTGAAGCTGCAGGAGAGAAAGCCTGAGAGACTTTAGCTGTATGCAAGGAAATGTGCTTTGTATTGTCTTGGCCTTATCTATTTTACAAATGATTAAATAAAATTCAGTTTAAAAGAACTATTATCACTTTATTTCTAAATTAATTGTAGTCAAGAATTGGACTCTAAAATTTCCATCTCGGCACCAAACTGGCTGAAGCCATTGTTCTGGTCTATTCTTTCACAAAGACTGAGATTCAGTCTCTGGGAATCAGTTTCATTCTAAACAATTCAGTTGGTCCCCAGTTCCTAAACGAACCGTCTGTTGCTGGCTCAAATACAGCCGAGTGGGAGATGAGGAGGTTATTGTCCTGTGAGAGGAGGCAGTTCTGCTTAAGTATGTCGTTTTGGACAAATGCTCCCAAATCCTAGACAGGCGACACAAAGCCTTTGTTAATGGTTTTGGGGAAATTAGGAGAAATAATGACTCTTGAAAAAGGACTGAGGTCCGATGTGGAGAAACAAGGAAAATAGAATTTTATTTATTTTATTTTTTTTAATGTTGAGCCAAATGCAGAAATAAAAAAATATTGTGTGAAACGACACGAGAAGTAACAGCGTTGGTGCTTTAACATCTTTAGGTCTATGTAGCACTATTGGTAAGAAAATTCAAACTGCTGTACAGGAAGAAAAAAGGGAGAAACGGTTATTGCAGTGACATAAAGGCGTGACTCCCAGTCATCTTAATGGATGTCCCCTTGGCCAAGTAGCCAAGACGCATCATCAGTCAGTGACGGGACGCCACACTGTCAGAGGTAAGGCAAATAACTGAAGAGAATAAACATGAACAATTAAAATGAGATTATATGAAAATAAAAGGACACTTGGACTCTAAACCTGACCTGATATTTAGATGGTACAGTCAAAGGCCACTGAAAATAAAGGTTATTTAAACTAAAAGCTGTTTCACAGTGTTTGGCTCTAGTCTGGCTGTTGAGCCCCTGCCAGGCAGTTTGTAATGTATTTTGGACCTCAGCCATCCAGTGATTTCTAGAATTAACAGACTGATTTTAAAGTCTTTTCCCTGAGACACAGGGAGCCAGTGGAAGGACTTTACAGCTTGGCTGATATTCTCCACTTTCTTGGTTCTAGTGAGGACGCAGGCAGCAGCGTTCTGGATGAGCTGCAGCTGTCTGACCGACTGTTTAGGCTAACATGTGAAGACACCGCTGTAGGGATCAATTCTACTAAAGATGAACGAAGCAGGAAGTGGTTTCTTAACATCAGTCCTTTTATCCTGGAGATGTTCTTCAGGTGATAGAAGGCCCAGTTACTCCTGTTTTTATGAGCCTCTGAAGGTTCAGGTCTGAGTCCATCACTTTATGCAGATTTAGAGCCTGATTGCCGTTTTCTAGCTAGATTAGCTAAAGCTGGGGGATTATTTTAAGTGCTCTTCCTTTGGTTCAAAAATTATTTAAGCAGAAAGCCATTTTTTTTCATCCATGCTTTGATTCCTTTGCATTACTGAGAGCTGGAATGGGTTCATATTCACCGGGTGACGTGATGGACAGCTGAGTGTCATCTGTGTACTGATAACTTTTAAGATCTGAGTTAGAGGGAACATGGAGTAGATATTGGCCTAAAATGGGCCCTTTTTCTGGTCTCTGATTAAAAGTTACTTGCTGACACAAAAAAGACAGTGCTGTGAAGTGAGGAAAACACCAGGCTAAAGGGATGCATTTCTTATTGAAGTTTAACTGGTTATGACAAGCAGAACTTTCTTTAGGAAGGCTGTGGGTAAAATATGGAGACGTCAGGAGGAAGAGCTTAGCTGGTCTTTATTTTTTTTCTAAGGTTTTGTAGTTTATTGGGTGAAATTGGGAATATTTGGTAAGATCATTTTCTAGTTGGAGGCAGCTTTGCTAATGGACTTGATATGGATGTACACAGTGATGGAAATAAACTGGAATATTCCAGTCCCAGTGTTTTATACGGGTTTAAAGGACCAGCATTGGTAATGATGCCCTATGCCGACAGAATGTTCCCATTTTTAGACACAGTGTAGTGAAATTAGATTAATTTGTTCTGTGGTTTTCTTGCCTTCTGTTACAGGAGTACCTGAGTCTATATCCTTTAGATAAAACTACTCTGGCTCCTGACCCAGATGTTCCCGACCTCCTTCCTCCAGTAGCCTACAACCCCTGGACAGATGTGAGAAAGAGGGAAGATGTTCAGAAACTCAATGTTAGTTTTCCCTACGGACCGATTCCTAAAGACTTCCAGGTAAAAAAACAAAACCCTGCCAACTCTCACCACAGCCACTCCTCCTCGTTTAGACCGGTACCAAGAGGATGTTGGTCTTTGTCCTGTCTTCCAGCTGCGTATCCGTCAGCATTACTACGCTGCTGTGTCCTACATGGACGCTCAGGTTGGGAGGCTCCTCGGTGCTCTGGATGCTCTTGGGTTGACTGACAGCACAATGGTGGTTTTCACCTCTGATCACGGTTTGAAGACTTTCCACTTTCTTTAATTTTTGTATTTTAACCTGAATCTCAAAGGTTTATCTCAAATCTCTGTGAAGACCTTTGATCTTTTTTACCAGATTGTGGAAACACTGATATTTCTTTTTAGAGATAGACTGATACATCTGCTGGCAGATACTAATGTAATGTTATTTGCATCAACTTATTCATGCATGTGTTCACAGATCTGTGCGTTAAGCCGCCGTGCTTTGAGATCATGTGAAGCACATACATTGCTGCTCCCTCCATTTGATATCCATTGTATACGTTTTATTTGATTTGTTAAAATTTCTTTGATTAAATTGAGAATTCAAAATTTTGATCGTTCAATATTTGTCATAAGCGTGTAACTTATGTAAATGGTGAAGACAAAGCACTATTGCCTTCAAAATTCCCCAAATAGGAGTTTTTGAGTGTAATGGTTTTTATGGAGACTTTCTAAACCAACCTGCTTCCATTACTGTAGTTCTCAGTCTGTGAGTTTTTAGGTGTGTAAAGTTCCCACAGACTCTGCTCAAATTTAGAAAGAACATTTTTTTTAAAAAGGTTCCAGCTACATTTATTTGAAAGAAATTGTCACAAGTATCAAAACCTGAACTAGATCGGATTTTTGTTGTGAACATTTTATCTATTTATTTTTTTAACTGCAGTTTTGCTCCAGTGAAAGATTATTTTCTAGAACATTCAGTGGGAAGGTTTACCCCTAGAATGACATACGTTTATTTTACACATCTTAACATATCTATACTAAAAATGCCAATAAATTGGTTCACTTTAAGACATTTAACGCCTTCAGCTCAAGAACAGCTTGCTGTAATTATTTTGACCACCAGATGGCAGTGTTGTAACGGCAAATTTTCTGTGATATGAAACTGCAGCTCTTTGTTGGTTTTCCATGTTTGGAAGGCTGGTTTTAATTTATCCTTTATTTCTTTTTACAAAGGTAAACTAAAATCATGAAACTTTAACCCCTTCTTCTTTTGTCCTTCAAACAGGTTGGTCATTAGGCGAACACGGCGAGTGGGCGAAATACTCCAATTTTGATGTGGCAACGCGTGTTCCCCTCATCATGTTTGTCCCCGGTGTCACTGCTGCCTACAGCCGACCAGGAGGGCCTACTTTCCCCTTTATTGATGTCTTTAGCCGAGCAGAGCACAGATTCACAAGTAAGAACGTTTAACAGCATAAAACCTACTGTTCTCCACAGTCTGGGAATATTAAAGAAAAAAACTTGTGGGTTTTGAAGTGCTCTCATGAAGCTTGTTAAACCATTTTCTAATGTAGCCATTAAACTTTTAATGAAGCTTTCGATGTACACAGGGAACTTGAAGCGAACTTATTTAGACAGGAATACTCTGATATTTTGCCTGAGGATGGTTTTTACTTCAAGTAAAAGTGCTGCAATGATGATGAAACTTAAGCACATTAAATAAAACGTGTTTTCACTGTCTTGGCAGCAACTGGATAAAACTTTAACTTTCTGAACATTTCTGGCTCTCAGATGCAAAGGTAATTCGTAACGTGGTGGAGCTGGTGGACGTCTTTCCTACAGTCTCCTACATGGCCGGCCTCCCAGCGCCTGAACACTGCCCTGATGTTTCCCTCCAGGTATCAGAATATCCCATTTATCAAACACTGGATGAGTTCAGGAGAGACCTGCAGACGTGAAATCAGTCTGGAGTTTCACAGAAATAAGTTTAGCAGCTCAGATTGGAGTGCTAACTTTTTGTTAAGGTCTGTGTTTAGATGTTTGAATAATCTGAACAGACTCCTGAGGGAAAGGAGACCTGTATGGAGTGAATTTTGTTCCATTCTTTCTGTGAGCAAAGAACATGTTTGTAGATATTTCAAAAAGGCCAGGAATAAAACCAAAGGTGTTGCTTAGATCTCGTTTTTTCGAATTTCATTTCCTAATATTTTGTCGACAGATTTTATTTTTTCAAATTGTATTTTTTGAGAATTCTTTTTTTAATTTTCTCTTTTTCAGATTGAGTTTTAGTAACCTTTTCCAGATCACATTCCCTTCCCTTCTGAGGGCTTTTCTTTGGAGTGAGGAGCAAAAACTCATTTCTATACACTCCTCTAGTGGGTAAACATTGTGACCTATTTCTGTGGAGACGGAGAAAATCCCTCCGAGCGCTTTAACAACGGTAGCTAGCACTTTCTGTTTTACTTTTTCAAGAAAAAATACAGCTGTATTTTAGCGACAACATCTTCATGAATCAAAAGTGAACGTTTGGATTGGTCTTACAATTTCAAAACAGTGTAATTTGTAAAACTCAATCTGGAAAAACGAATATTAGAAAACGATAACATTTGAATATAAAATCGGTATAACAAAACAAAATCAAATAATCTGAGAAAGTGGAAAATCTCTCAACCTTTTTTAAATAAATGTTTTTTTTGTTTTTGTTTGTTTTTCTCCATTTTACAAAATGTGTCCTTGAAACAATAATGGAACCGAATCTACTCCATACCCTTGAGTGTAACTGTAGGCTGTAGTTTCCCGCATCCCTCTTAGTTTGGACTGAACTCTGGATCTGTGGCAGAATAAGGATGTAAAACGGTTTCCAGCCCTTAGTTTTCTTTAATGCCTTCACTGCCTTTTATTAAATGTTAAAGCCGGTAGGTTGGTAATCCAGAATATCCTTTATAATTCTCTTTAGATTCCTGGCTATTTGTGTAGTAGGGCACGGTGATGTGCTTTAAACATCTAATCTGATATTTTTAACTAACAAATCATATTAATTTTATTGTATGAAGTTATTGATAATGAAAATACAAATAACCTGCATGTCTAGATTTTCTTTCAACCTTCCCTTTTGAGATGTACTCTGTTATGAGCAGAGCCTGAAGTTAACTTTAACTGTTGTAAAAGTTAAACTCTGGACATATTTTACAACATTTTGTTTTAAATTAATCCATGAAAGAAGCGAGGCCTGCTTAAAACACAAGAGGCTACATGATTGGTCAACAACACAACCCTTACCCAGCGTTGTCGGCGATATTTCCACCTACCAATCACAGTGGTTCCCTGCATTTGGTGCGTTGGCCGATGCCAGTTTCATGCCCTGGTTATGAGTATAAATGTGGGAACAAAAACTGTTATAAGTCTGAGCTGCCGACGCCCAAGGAATGCATTGGTGGAAAAAAATCCCGATTTCCCAAAAATTAGAACATAAACATTAAATTTGATTAAATGGTAGAATATATTGATTGTGTGTCTGAATTTATTCTCTCTTCTGAAAGGAAAATGCTAAGAATGAAATGGGACTATAATTAATCAAAATTTAATGGTTGGTTTTCTCAATTAGATTTTAAAGCCCCAGATTAACCTCAGTCATTCGTTTTTTTTTCTGACATAAAGTAGACAATAAGTCTTTTGACAGGAATCCTGGTATTTAAACACATTGCTGATCAACACCATTAACGCCACTCGTGTAAAGCAAAGTTAGGTTTGCTTTTAGCAGCTTAGCTCTAATGTTGACAAAGAGCAAAGTTGGAGCTTAGAGAACCTAAAGCTGCAGTTTGGCTCCTCTGTGTTCCTCATGTTCCTGCAAACCACAGCTGGTCTCCCTGCCTGCTTGCCTTCAGCAGACTCCTGCACACAGTCAGGGTGCAGGAACCAGCTGTAACTGCTAAGCTAAAGACTCGGTGACTTAATGATACTAATACAATTGTCTGGGTTCTGTAGTCTAGATGTTATCTGGAGGAAAGACACCATGTCTGAGACCGTTGTTCTTCTAAGGATTGGGTTTGATTGAAGGAAATTTTTAACCGGGGTTATTATTTGATAACAGGTGTCCAAAACTTAACCTATTGGATAAACGCCAAAATGGTGACAAATATTCAATAAAAACCATATAAGGCAATGTTAGCTGCAGAGTAGGAGCCAAGTGTTAATAAAACATACTGCAAGTCATAATTTCAGGGCTTTTAATGCATTGTTATCTAATAACTGACTTGCAATTGTAGATTAATGGTTTATAGAATGAAATTTGTGAGGCACAGCATGTCTTATTGTTTTAACCTGCTGGAAGAGAAATTTTTAACCCTTTGAAGCCAATTGCATCATATTTGATGCAGGAATTTTTGAGACATTTGCATCATCAGTGGGATATTTTCGCTCTTAAGAACCCGACTTAATAAATCAGAACTATGTAGGGAACAGAAAATGTATAAAAGATTATATGGAAATGCCTAATGTATAAAAATTAATGCAAATAATGATCAAATTTAACTTTAGAAAAACAATTTTTTCATAATTTTTCATAGAATTCAACTCTTACATTAAAAATCTGAGTTTTTCTGTCAATCATTTCATGGTTCGGGCTTTAAAGGGTTAAGGTTTCCAGCTCTGACATACTTGGAATCACTGGAGACTCTTTACTTTCATCAACTGATAGATTGGTTGTGGGTCAAAATCCTGCATCTGACACCGTTGATCATATTCATCAATTGAAAGATGGTTAGGAAAAAAAGGAAATGATGTCAGCAATTCTGAAAGAAGTTTATTTAACATCGCCTGTGTCCTGGGTCTGTTTATGTTCAGCCTGATCACTAAAAAAGAAAAGTTATAAAACACAGTAGTTTCTTTTTAATCTACTGACCAGAAAACGGACTTATTATTTTTATTATTTTTGCACAAAAAATGGAAAAAGCACCTGAGCGCTCACTTTCAAAGATCACCTTGTAGATCGTAGCCTGACCCAGGAGTTCTCTCTGCCCTGCATACACCATGTGTTTACTCCCAAGAAACCTTATATTCAGATTTATTGTGTTGGGATTGATAAAACGGAACATTCCAATAAACTCTGCTCTAATCGTGTTGATGGCCAGTTTGCAAAATGGAAAATAAGCCACTTCCACCTGATCTCCATGGCAACTGTTATCACTTGATCCGAAGCGTTTGGGATCACATGATCTGTCTCACACACTCACAATTATACATATTTATACAAACACAGTGAACGCACCATCAGTTTTCTGGTTTATTTTCACAAAATAAAATGAAGTTTTCCTGTTGAATAGTTTTTCTCTCGTTTTGGTTTTTGTGGGAAAAGAAGTTTCTGAGTATTTTTCCATTTATTGTTTGCAAAAAATATCAGTGGGGTTTTTTTTTTTTTTTTCTTTTTTTTTTTTTTTTTGGCATGTCTGCTTGAACTGCTTGAATGTTCAGACCGTCCTCTGCTGCGAGTGGAGGTGAGGCTGCATGGCGACGTGATCGTCACCTTCAGAGTCTGCTGAAAGCTGATGGAGTCTGGCGGGTTTCTGTGCTTTACCTTCCAGGTGGAGCTTTGCACAGAAGGAAGGAATCTGGTCCACACCTTTCAGCACAGAGAAAGAGGGAAGAATGCCGAACTCATAGCTTTCAGCCAATATCCTCGCCCTGCTGATACCCCACAGGTAGGAGCTCCATGAAGCACGCTCATCATTTGTTTGGAGCTGACCCCTCCCCTTCTGTCTGCCCCTCCATGCAGCCTCTTATAATCCTGAGCTGCAGCTGCCAATTGAATGAACAGACAGCTGTTGAACTACCAACAAAAAAAAGGTTCATTGCTCTGAGTTTTTGTTTTTTCAGAACAACTCTGATCTTCCTGATCTTCAAGACATCAAGGTGATGGGTTATTCTCTGCGTAACTGGGACTACAGATACACACTGTGGCTTGGATTTGATCCCAGATCCTTTCAGGTAGGTCTGTCAAATCGCAGGCTTTCACACCATGCTCTCTATTATTCCACTTTCTCTAAACAGATTAGTTTCTGCCTGGGGAGGCGGAGCTTAATCGAACCATGCGTCTTGTACGTCTCATACGTCTTCCATGTGTGACTGGCATTTTTTCTCTTTCCATGTAGGTGAATGTTTCTGATGTCCACGGTGGAGAGTTGTACCTGTTAGCAGACGACCCCGGTCAGGACAAGAACGTCTACAGTGACTTGGACCACAGTTTGGTGATGAAGAAGATGGATGCTCTTTCTCATGTAAGTGTTGGTTGGTTTTAGGAGCAAATTATTTGCTCTCTGAATGCTGAACTAAACTCTCTCCTTGTTGCTGATCTTCCAGGATGTGAGTCTGTGGACGAGGATGAGGCTCCAGCTCTATTATCACACAGCAGCACTGAAGAGAAACCCTGGGAAGGTTTGACGAGCAAGGAGCGCAACGGAGGGATTCACAAGGACGAGCTCAAAGGGAATATAACATATAATATAATATTTAATAACTGTAAAGGAAAAAGGAGCTGTTTGTATATAGCTGTTGCATGATAGTTCCTGAATATTGAGACTTTTTTCACTAATTAAATGTGCTGAGGCCTAAAGTCCAACTTACTCCAGAGCCCTACCTCTGTTCCCATGTAACGTATGAAGGAAAGCACACCGGCACTTTACAGCGACATACACGTGGCGAGCAGAGCAATTTCAGCAGCTGCGTTTCCATTATTATCAAAATGCACAAATTGTAACTAGAAAAACAGATTAGCTAAATGAAAACACTGCTAGGAAAAAAAACAGAAGTTTTTCACAAAAAAATGCTTTGGCTTTTTTGGTTGCATTAAAATTCTTAGATTTTGCAAAACTGCATTTGAAACTTCTTTTTTTTTTTTTTTTCCCGCATAAGTCACATGATCTGCAACTGGACATTACTGCCTTGTAAAAAGATGAAGAACAGAAGCAGTTGGAAGATGATGTTGGATTCATGAGAACAGAGTATTTTTCATATTAAATTTACGGCGATGAGTGTGATGAGGACTAGCAAGGGCTTAAAAATATGGATATAGCTCTTGTAAGTGTTTACATCGGCCTCTGCCATGTTGTTTTCAGGAGTTATAGTGTGAACAAATGTATTCACATATTATTTAAATAATAGTAATATACAGTATTTGACATTGAAAGGGATCATTGATTGATTTAATCCATTGACCATCCTCTTCTTTTTCTGTGTTTGTGCTCCATTTCTTTTTTTAATTTATGTTTTTGTTTCATGGAGGCATAAAAAAATTAAATGAATGATTAAAATAAAAAAGCCAAAGGCCTCTCACAGCTCTGGAGACCTTGATCTAGTAGATGGAGATTCTGATCCTATATGGCTGAAGCTAAAACATGACCTCAGTTTTTCAATCCTTGTTAAAGTAAACCTGTAAATTCAAAAAAAAATCTCCAAGGAACCAATCGGTTACAGTTTCTGTGCCAAACTTGGAAGGTTCAGTTAGGCAACTGGACGTGAAGTTTTCTAGAAGACGTTGCTCCTCTCTTTAATGAGGCTTCTTCAGTTCGAACTGATGCAGGAGAAAACAGAGATAAATATACTGTAGGTGTGACGCAGAATAGGGGAGGGGGAGAAAAGAAACAAGGTGACTCTGATCCCTCCAACACATTGGCCAATAGTGTCACCTGGATGGTCGTTAGGGAGGTTCTGATGGGTCTTTAGCTTCAATGGTAGTGGTTTGGGTCACATGCCTCTTTACAGGTTGAGTCAGGTGAAGGTAGGTGAGAGTTAGGGTTCCTAAAAGTGCTTTGTATGTGGGTGACAAGTTATGTCTCAGACCACCTCCTCTGTTAAAGGATGTTTAACAAAGGTGGTTTTGTTGAAAGGCTTGGGTTTTTTCAGTATCCAGTATTAGCATCTTAGCATGGCAGACTCATATCAGGGGTTCCTTTGTTCAATGGCCACAGATCAGGAGTTTTACACCTCCAGCCTCTTCCAGGCATTTGAAGGTCCTGGAACTCTGAGAGAAATGTTGCAAACAGTCTGTTTTGCAGCAGTTTGCTTCTGATCTCTGCCTCCAGGTTCACTTAGCCTTTGGTCAGTGTGGTGTTCTGGTCCCTGGGCAAGGCGGCCATGATGGTTTCCTCTCTGGTTTGAACCCCAGCAGAGTGTCATGGAAAAGGGATCCTGATGGAAAAGATTCTTTCAAACACCGTGGGGGGGGGGCTGAATGGAGAGGGTTGTAGAAGCTGAAAGGTCCAAACAGAAGACAAACCATCCTCCTAACCCAGTGGTTATGTTAAAATTCAGTGCATTGTTTCTCAATGTACAAAAGTGATAGATAGTATTATCTAAGGCAGTGCCATAAACCATGATGACTGTATGATCTGATTGAATTGCCTTTGTAAAGTACCTTGAGATGACGTGTTGTGAAGTGGTGCTATATAAACAACAGTTTACAGAAATAAGAGGTTCACATCCTCATGAACAGCTCTGATACTCTAAATCCACAGAATGAGGGAGATCTCATTAAGAATGGAAACCTTTCAGTTTCCTCTAAAGCTTCACCATCCAGTCGCCTTTTAAGCAAAGTCTTCTCTACCACAATAGCTCCTGGTAACATTTTCACATTGTCTACTGTAGCCATACGCTATGACATTTTCATTTGCACTGGTGGCCATTTGCCCTCTCTTCTCAGAAAAACAGTTGGTTCAGATTAAATTCACAGACTTGGAAGGAACCGAGTAAAGAGCCACCCCCATAAAAGAGTAATTCAAATGAGACGGAGTGTAGCTGCGTACTGCTGCAGTGCCTGATCATTTTGTTCTGTGGCCATTTAGTAGAAAGCAATTTCAGCTTTAATTTGGGGTCTGATGATGAATAAATGCGGTTTAGTCTGTCAGCTTTTGTTGTTTGAAGCTCTGGTTTCATGTGGAGGGATCCTGAAGTGAATCCTAGATCTTACTTCGCCTTATGTGTGGTGGTTTAACATTTTTATTTCTTAATTAAAAGCTTCAAAGCATAATGTTTGTCAGCGTTAATACACCTCTGGAAAAGTTGTGCCCCTCTCACAGTGACAGATTATTTTTTTCCAAGGTATTATAACCCTTGCGATTTCATTTTGAAAGACGGTCGAGTCCCGTCTTATGCCTTTTTAAAACGATCCTGCCAATTGTGCAAAATCGTTTGCCTGCTTTAACGTTTTGAAATATTAAAGAGTTCATTTCCAATTTCAACTCTTCCAAATAGTTTAGTTTGTTGTTGCTTTGGTCCTTTTCATTTAGATTCCTTTGATTCAGAATATCTCAATCTTTTTTTTTTAGAATCTTTTTTTATAACAAAAAAGGGTATGTAAGACTGGCATTGTTTTTAAAATCTTCCAAGGGCAAATAACAACATATATTAGAACATCTGAATAAATAAAATCGTGAATAACCGTTTGGATATACAGATATAATTTTAAACTCTCTTACCTTTAAAACCCCTCTGATACAAGCTATTCTAAAGGGTCACTGCAGCGGGTGGATGTTAGAGATTAGATAATCAGATGAAAACCACCGACATCCACACGGAAGCTTTTCTGCACATAGATGTCAGATTATTCTGAAGAAGGTTAAAAAAGCTGGGACTTATCATACCAGAGTGTCTTTGTAGGGGGACTCTTACCTGGTTTTAGATTAGATGTACTATACTGTTATTGTTGATGAGGAACTGCTGACCAGCTGAATGGACTCCAGCGTCTTACATGAGAAAACGCAAGCAGGTTAAGAAATTTTAGGGAAAAAAAAAGAGAAATCCCCACTTCAAGACGCATTTTTATTGGGATTTTATCTCATAAACTATAATTATGAAACAAAAAGTATTTTATGAGTATGTAACCGGATCCTTTGCTGGTTTCATTGATCAGAACATGACACTTTTTTTGTCTTTTAAAAAGGATGGTTTCTTGATTTATTATACCTGACGAGAACAACATACAGAAAACAGTGTTATAGGCTGCCTGCTCCAAGTCCTACAGAAAAGGAAATTAACTTAACCGATCTGTAAATAAACTGGATGTATTTAGATGAGAAATAAACAGCACACAGCCCTACTGCAGGACAACATGACAAAAGACGAGGGTCTAAGAGGTGCAAACGATTTAAAGACACCATAGAAGAAGAAGAATAAAAAGGAGGGGCTTCTGATCTTAAAATAAAACGCTTAAAACAAGCACAGAGTTTATTTAGAGATGTTTTATTAAGCAAAAAAAAAATGCATCTTGTTTAATTATAAAAAACAACAAATACAACCAGGTTATAGGTACACTACTAAAAGGTAAGGCTGCCTGCTGAAGCAGCTGTTGTTTCCTGCAGCAATAAACTCCTGGCTATAAACCTTAAGTCGAGCTTTTCTGCACAGAGTTTGCATGTTCTCCCTTCTGCCTGTGGGCTGTTTTCTGGTTTTAATAAATTCCTTGAGGAGAGAAGCTGGACATGCTTTGTTGTGTGTTGCTGTCTGCCTCTCACCCAGTCACTACTAAGGGTAAACACCTGCCCTACAACCCTGAAAAGGAGTAATCTAATGCAGACAATGAATGGTTCAAAAGGAAAAGCAACAACAAAACAACTTATGAACAAAATCTGAGAAAACCTGCTGGTTCTCCTGAGAAGGGCAAGAGGTGTTTGTGTTTTCGGGTTCCAGATATAGAATAAAAGCCAGTATATGCATGTGCTGTTCTGCTGTTTTCGTGTTACAGGACTGTGTAAATGCTTGAGAGCCACTGCAGATGTCAGACACTTGCTTAAGGCAGCAGCTCCTTTGCAATCCCCCAGAGTTTCCTACCAGTTTATTGAGAGCTAGTGAAGATGTCTGAGTCAGCGCAGCTGCAACCATCCAACCTTCTGCCGCCTGCATTCCTGTCGGTTTAAATTTCTGCTCCACCGGTTTCATCGGATCAATATTTATCATCACCAGCAGTGATCTCTGCCCACAATCGAATTGATGTAATTGCAATTACATTACTGCTTACCTGCCTCCCCCCCCCGAGCTGTGTGCTCCTCTTTGCCCTGCCCCCTGTTCTCCAAACTGCTCCATCTTTGTCTCACGCTCATCATCTATCATTATGTTTCATACACTGGTAATTGTATTACTGCTGTAGGCTCATACTGTGGCAGGTCACACTGACTTTCTGTTAACAGTGGCGACATACAATCACATTAGAGTGAGAGGCTGTGTGTGTGTGTGTGTGTGTGTGTGTGTGTGTGTGGAAAGCGCTTAGCTCAGCTGCTCTGAGACTGGGCCTCGTCTCACAGGTGTGTGTGTTTACTGTGTGGAAAAATCCAGGAACAGTTAACGACCTTGGAAGGATTTACAGAAGTGGATTTGAGGAATACTTTGCCAGAAAGGAGGGTTTTTCTGTTTGGTTTTTCTAGACTGGTCAGCTGATTAGATGCTCGACTGCAGCAAATTAAACAGAATGTGAAAGTTGCACGTTGTCCTCAGTCGTGTTTCCTGCTGTTTAACACAGAGGTTGTCTCTATATCCTAATATGAAAGAGGATTTCACATCTTTAAGCAAGGACATGATCAGAGCTCTATGGAGGGAATTTTGCTCCAGTTCTGTTGCAAACAAAGAACAATTTTTGACAGGAGACATTTGAAACAAGCACATCCAGACAGGAGCTTAAATTAGCAGATTTTTTTGTTGTTTGTTACCACAATCAACCGATTTTAGACTATTAGTAGTCTTTTTATACCTGCTGCCACTGCCAGACAACAAATAAACGACAGTAGCTGTGGTTAAAAGCAGAGCCCGAGACGCTTGTGTTCCAAGCAATAAAACAAGAGGAGTGAACAGAAAACATCATCAAACATGTTTTCCAATGCAGCGCACACTTCCTACCAGCTGAATTATGGTAAGTAAAATATTTTGTTTATGGTTTGCTTCAGTAACGCGACTCATCCAGCTATGCTAGTACAGTTTGCATCCAGATTGAGCTGTTTCTTCTGTTTACCGTGAACCAAACCAGCTACATGCACGGTAGAACCGAGGCGAGAAAACCCAGCAAAACTTTTCTTTTTTTCATTTCAATTTCTCTTTACAAAATGTCACTTTTATGTTTACGTTGTTCCTGGCGATCTTGCTTCGCTGGTCTCGGAGGTGTGTCTGTTTAGTAGGGCTGTAGGATAATATCGATATCGCGATATATATCGATTTTTTTCTAGGAAAGAAAAAAATCGATACTCATCCGCAAGTATCGTAACATCCAACATTCACCCTGCTCACTCACTGCTTGCTTCGCTGG